>CM068305.1:48173659-48303659 GCA_034768735.1 Schistosoma mekongi | reverse complement strand
ATGATTCATGTATTATTCTACTGTATATTAAACAATTATAAGTTCTACAAACCAACCGAGTGTATTGTTAGAAACCTATTGATTACCACTGTTTGATAAACAGATAAACCAAATACAAATGACTTACTAAGTGCATATATTCACTGAATCAATTTCCATCTATTAGGTGGTTTGAGATATTCGGTAGGAAATCCTTGACCTAAGTTTCGCACTAACAGGATGTTTTTTGAGACCCAATTAACTCAGCGGTGACATCCAAAACTGTGAAGCTGGACAATACAAATGTGGATCCAAAAGGAAGCATCAGTCCTCTCAAATTGTGGGTACTTCGTGCTGACACCAGTCAGCATGACACAAAAATTTAGTATTGTCTGATAAATACTTTAAATTACCTAACATTTTAATCTTCAAACCGGCTGACAAACTGGAACATGATAGAATTTGATCAGCATTAATGACCAAATCAACATAAGCTACAGTTAGGTGGAAATTCTTAACCTTAGAATAACATTCAGTATAATCGTGATTAAACAAAAATCATTTTTCACTTATTCAGATTGCCACAACATCACGTAGTTTTGGTGAAAGAAAGAACTTTTGACCCTCGTAACATATGGATTTTAAATTATAGGCAATTTAATTTTTAGTCTGGCAATATATTTTAATGAAAACAATCCGCCGGTGAAATTGGCTGGGATATTCAATTTTAGTAATTACTTTTCGGTAACATAAGTTCATCTAAGAAGTAACAACAGATTAAAAGAAACACCTTACTGGTTCAAATTTTGTGAACTTAAATAATCTGTGTATTTATCTAAAATGATAACTATCTATGCATCATAGAGTACAAAGAATAAATGGAAGCTGAAAACTCTGGAAGCTATTCTTCAGTGGATCAGAATATATGGGTTATAATAAAGGCCTCATTACCGTCAAATAAAAATTTAACAATTGTCACCAGTTTTAAATTTCACACCGGAGTCGGAAACACGTAAAATTTTATTTCCTTCAAGTATGTTAAAATGAAGGTCAGATAGTTCCTTAGACAGATCCATGTAAAAAGACCAACTCAGAACTAATAGTGTTTGAAATTTCAGAGCTGTCTCCCATTTGATAGAAAAAGAAACTTAACCAACTATCCTTTCATAATGAGGAGAATTTTATTAGGCAGCGACTCAATCAACGTAAAAATTTTCCAACACTACCAAATATTAAATAAAAGCGACTATCCTACCATGTTCGTTGATAATTTTCTGAAACGAAAGCTGAAAACTGTGATGTTTTCTACTCCAACAAGGAATATTAATTTTGTAAACATCGGATTTACTGAAGCTGATGTAATGATTTTCAAAAGTCGTACTTCAAAACTTCTAAGAAAACCTTTTGTTCTGAGAAGCCTCATGTTGTTTCTCTCTGACTGTCTCATATTACTGATAGATCAACTTCTGATTTTTAGAACATCTATGTATCTATAACTTACTTCAATTGCATCTGTTGGTCTAGTAAGACTGACGGCACAATGTGAACACTTACTAAACGCATATTAGAAGACAACCTGGTATGAATTTATTAAGAAGAATATAAATCTATCAACAGTTAAATGTACGAATGGCTTATTCATTCTGGTCACGTCACCTCACCAAAATCATTTTTCAGTAAGTAGAATACTTGTATGATCTAATCTCTCCCTATTTATCAGCGAACTAATAAATTCGGAGAATCGCCATATAGACAAATATACAACTTCAATAAATTACATAATTGAATGAGCATCTTTGTTTAATTGCCTATATTTCCTCTTCAATGACACGAGTGATCTGTTATGTAACATGCATTTATTAAATAATTGGTCTACGGCATTTTCATATTTTCATGCTTCTGAGATTTCATGTGTAAATAATTATAAACTTGTTACTCTGAGGTTCAAGTTCTGCACAAATTATGATTTCTTATTTCTGATACTTCATCTCCATGTAATTTATTAAGATAAACACATGAATTTCAACAGATACCTGTTTCAAAATAGTGCATGATACTTATCTAGTCTTCTTTGTATTGTGCTTAATGGTTTATGTAAGTGAGTTAGAATATCAGCTGACCTGTACATAGTTTCCTGCAGGTAGATTGACTATATTAGTAGACTTATAATCACTTTAGCATAACAACAATAGTCGATACTGGTTACTGATTAATAGGGTACATATTCATGTAATCGATGAGTAAACTAATAGCAATTTTCGTATTTCTTATGATGAAACCTACTACATATTTACCAATCACAATATGATCCTATTCAAACATATTTCCTATGGTGGTAAACCGAACCATTGATTTAAAACATTGACTTCTTCAAAATAGCTAAAATCCAACCAGTTATACATAAATTATTATATCAGTAAAGTGATTTTGAAATGAAGGTGATTTGTAACTTGGGTTAATTGTTTTAGTAATTTTGAGTTCTCCGAGCATTGTGGCTTAATTTCAGATTTGGACTATGAGAAAGATTGCATTAGACAAAATCTACTTTCCTCGGCCACGACGTCTACTTACACTTACATGAACACAATCAGTAATATATCACTACATGTTAATGGATGAAGATGGACTATGAACACCAATTTGATTGGAATAATGTGAAAAATTTATATCAACAATTCTAAGAGATATTAAGGAGTTTCTGGAAGCATGACAGTCGAATCATCCTTTAATCAACAGATATATTGATATATAACTAAGTGACCAATCCACGCAGAGATCAGCCAACCAATAATGATGTTTGTAGACGTAAACTGAACAAACAGCAAATGGGAGAGGGGATAACAGGACACAATAAAATAATAAGACACATGAAGATAACTAATCAATTCTACATAGGATGAACCCATATTATTTTACTTATGATGACAATAATGCATCTCAATTAAACGATCCAGTTCGGAAAATTCAACATAATAAAAAAATCTCGATCAGTAATTTGAAAGCATTGTTTTAGTACATAGTAATAATAATTACGGTTTTAAATGTCGCTAATTTACTGAATATTCAAATTAAAAAAAGCTTTGTTGATGAAGCTCTTACACTAAATGCTAAACTAAACTCCAATTCCGTTACTGTCAATCAATACGTAGCTGACTGTTAATGATAGTTGAAAAGGCATAAATATCAGAATGTCTCTAATTCTAAGTCGGCAGACAATGCAGTTCAGTGAAATTAATGTAGCTGATTTCAATACACTGAAGTGAAGTAAGTTGTCTTTCAGTTTTAACAATCATTTACGTGCCAAAGCATAGTTCATTTGATTAGTCGTGTATTAATTTGCTTAGTTAAATTACACAGTTTGGTGTTTCTATGATTTAGAATACGATTCTCTTGATTTAACTACATTATTTTATGCTGACAATGTTGACGAATAATGAAATTTTTGGTACCTTTAACTATTTAGTTGGAAACGTTTTATGATCAAATACCTATCATACCTTCTGCCACGCACACACGCTTACAAATCGCATGACAAAATTCATATTGATTATAGACATTCTAAATGGAATTCAAAGAATGAAACACCAAGTTCAAGTAAAAGTCGTTTACGAATTTCAACCGGTTTGCTTAAATATACTACTTCTATACAATTTACTTTATTACGTATTAAAGAATTTTGGGTTACATGTTATAAAAAAGACCTACCTGTCAGAATTTAAAAAAAATTACACATCGATGCAACATACTAAATTTGAATACAACAAATGCATTATGCTTTTGGGTAGTTTATAGACAAATCGTTAGTGTAAACTCTACTATGGCAAAAAAAAGCTTTCACATATATTTATGTCATTAGAATAGATTGTAATATTTATTGTGCAATCGGCAAAGTCAAAGTGTATGTAGACCTGTCGTATGTCATTTTAACCTTATGTTGCGCCCATCAATACTGTCTACTATCCTCGGTTTCATTTTGCATAATCACAAATATAGTATCAGAAATTACATTTTTGTTGACTGATATTTTTGATATTGGTCTCTTAGAAAGAAACTTGCTAATGGGTTTGGGATATTTAGGTAGCATAGTCTTTGTTTGATGAAGGCATTAACAATATCAGAAGTCCTTTGATTACTATGAAGAACAATGAACATATGCGTAGAAAAATGCAAAGTACCAGGTCAAGATTATTCTTCACTAATACCTGAACTGACGGAAGGGATTGAAACAGTTGAATGCTTCAACGACTTCACTTATCTTAGAAATCATGTCTATTGTTGCCGGTTAGCGTCTATTAAAAATTCATCAAAAGGTTTGCTTGACGTTTTTAAAATTACTTCAATTACGACATAGGTAAGTTGTCCGACTGATAATGAAGAGACAAGTGTGCTGAGCAGTAGTCTGTTCCGTTTTACTATATGAATACGAAACTCATCTTTAAGAATAAAAGTCAATTATTTTTTAGCACTAGAGAAAAATGATAAATCAATTGCTAAGGATGTAGAATTTCACTTATTATGGTAGTTGGGGAATTTAATTTCCATTTTGCGATTCAAATTTGCATGGTGTGACATCTATTTTCTCACAGATGCAGGTATCATGTGATGATTAGTGCTAATTGGAAAGTAACCTAGATCAAGTAACGCTCTCTTCCGACTACATTTAAGCGCTTTTCATCAGTTCGTCGTATCAAATACTTACAGTAAAATAAATGTAAATGTACTTACGTTTAATTATTTTAGTTTTAGTAGAAGTATTATTACGACATAGAATGTTAAATAATCGATGAACTCAATTCGACAAAGTGAATTGAGTGACTTCACGTACATGTATAAATACATATGACTAAACAGTTAACTTATGACAAAATGAGTGATTATGTTAAGATGTAGTGGCCTTCTTTTTAGAAGCCACTGACATTATCTGAATGCTTTGTGAAAACTAAGTCTAATCAATCGAGTATTTCATTCTATTTCAGTAGCATTCACCTACAAATGCATTTGTAACTTATTTCATGAACACATAGACCACATAACGTGTTCAATATCCTCAAATCAATGAACTATCGTTTTAAATTCGCTTAATTAGTCTGTCATGAACAATGTAGAACCAAACACAGATGCCTATAGGTTCAAGTTCCTAAAACTACATAAGCACGATGAAATCAAATTTACAGGATTAAAATCATGATATAATTCAACAGAAAGGAATGAAGTAAACGCCTGCACGAACGAATTATATAACTTCAGATCTAGAACATAAGGAGTTAATACATTTGTGCCACTGTGACCGGTTTTGAACCATGTCACCCAGTGTCTCTAGCCACTGATTACATATATGTTACAGACCCCAATCAGTTAGCTTGCAACTACCATTATGACGTACTCCAACAGTCAAAGACTACGTGAAACAATGCCAAGTATTTGTTTGGCTGACCTACCATTCTTCCATTCTACTTCCACCCCAGGTAATATTATGTGACGAGACAGGCAGTGGTCGTGCATACGCAACACATGCCCCAACCATCTCAGTCGATGAGGGTTTATGAAGTCTTCAATTGGTTTTCCATATTTTCCCAGTATTCTGTGTCCAACATCAATATTACTTGTTCAATCGTTCCATGACATACGGGCGATATTAATAAGGTTTCTATGATCAAACACCTGGAGCCTATGGATATTTTTCATTTTCATGGAGGATGTTACACATCCATACGTTAAAAAAGAGCTAACTGCTGCACAATACACTCGGTCCTTTGTTTAGAAATAGATACTTCTTCTATGCTACAAGTAGCGTATGTCTAATGAATTTTAATTTTGAACGCAGGATAATTTAATCCACCATGAGTTAAATATTTAATAAAGTATATTCAATTATCAATATATATGCATATATCATTGAATAAAATTTAGTAGTATACAAACAAAACAAGAAGATTGTACACTAATGATGATAATCAAATTCACTTACGTATTAATTTGTTTAAACACATGAAATATCTCTTTCAATTGTTGCAGATTAATGATCTATATTCAATATAAATTATTATTATTGTTATTTTTTTGAACAATAGAAGAAACAAAGATTAAAATGTTAAACTAGATATTTTTTTTAATGTACATCAAATGATAATGAAAAAAATTAGGTCATTTTGTCATAAAACCATGACTAAGTTGAACTTATTCGTAACGTTTACAATAAATATTAAAATTTTGATCAATTTTCTGTGCTTACCATGTACCATAATGTATTGTTAATACAAAATTTCAGCTTAAACCTTATTGTTTACTGTATTTATGATTCTAATCTTCCATGTTGAACTATACAATTATAACATGTTCATAACTGATAACATCGGTTATCTCTAAACTTTCGGAATGAAATGTTTATTAAAAATTAAACTCTAAAATACAGCTTTAATACATTAAACGAACAATAAGACGACTGAAAGTAGTGAGTACAGAATAGCTGATGAACGTTTAAAACGTCAACGACAAGCTCAACTTATTACTTTCAAACTGTCATTTATTTCCAGGGTTAGCAGACAAGTGCCAAGCAAGAAGTCAAAACAGATATCGATTTATACTTTAGGTTTTTTAAAATAACTAATTAGTTGAAAACTTTGGTGAGGAAACTGAAAGGAAACGTTCACATATGAAGCAAGTGTATATATACATATATGTCAGAAACATGTAATCACAATTTTAACAGATGTGTTATAAACAATATTAGTGTTTTCTAAAAGACTTAGTTGTAATTAGACTATATAATATGTAAATTCGATATCATGAATTGGCTTGAGTAAGAGCAACACTGAAATTCAGGTAGCACTGGATAGGAGTTTCGTCTAAGTATTGAACTACTAAACAGTGAAAATCAATGACCTTAGCAAGATTCAATGGTTATTACTTGTAACTTCAGTCAACGCGCAATATATTTGTACGACCTTGACTGCAATAAATGGATAGACGCTCCACTTCCAACATGGTTAAATTCTATTGATCACTTCTTTTTATCAGAACTCCAGGAATCACCTTCTGATGTTAGTCACTAGTTAGCTGATACTAATTGTAAATGAGTTAAATATATCACTAGGCATATTTTTCCTTACGTACGTAACCAACCAAACAGTTTCAGTTTTATGACTTAAGTGGATGCGAAATTCTTTCCAATAACTTGAAAATCTCACTGAATAAATGAATTTGAAATTCCGACTTCCATTCAAATTTCGTTGTAAATGATTCAGAAAATTTCCCATCGTGGGTACTAACTGTTAAATCGATTGAGTCTAGATGTTATAGAACTTATTTTACAGTAATTTAGTTGCCTCACTGAATTTTGTAGCAAAATGTTTCATTAGTTTGTCGGAAATTTATTTGGAAATTGACTAACTTATGATTAACTTAAATGATGTACCATGTCAGGAAATAATACAATTAGTGAGATATATAAAACTATTTGTGCGAATATCCTAGGAATTATTTATCTGTCATAATGTAGCTACTCTTTTTGCGTAAACCACTTATTTATTCATTTGAGAAGCTATCTAAACTGTATGCTATTAAATTCAGTGGTATGTTTGGAAACTTCTGACTTTTGTAAGCAGTTGAAAGATCAACCGGCTCTATTGCTTAGTAACCGTCAACATCGATTACCTTATTAGTTCACTATTGTGAGGTTGAAGTTATGGGTACTCTTGTGAATTGTGTTGTTTTTTTCAGAGATTTAAGTTTTAGAAAAGTGTTACAAGTATGAGAGATAACATTTAGTATAGTTACTGATGTCAACAAAACTTCATTAAGCACAAAGAGTGGAGGTGTTGCTTAGAAGACATTAAGAGTTATTGTTCAAATATGAAAATGT
The DNA here is from genome assembly GCA_034768735.1 of Schistosoma mekongi. Lineage (NCBI taxonomy): Eukaryota > Metazoa > Platyhelminthes > Trematoda > Strigeidida > Schistosomatidae > Schistosoma > Schistosoma mekongi. The sequence continues at coordinate 48,295,819 of CM068305.1, read as the reverse complement.
CTATGCAAAAATTGATAATAAATTCATCAGCTACTTAAATTAATAATTAATAAGCCGAATCGGATAAAATTGGGAATGCAAAACTATTGAATGTTAACTCAACTATCTGAAAGTTGAGCACTTGATGTGAAGCTTGAACATAATGAGTTCAATCCATGATAGGATCATGAATGCACACTGTTAAGTAGTCCCAGCACTTATTGATTTCTAAGTGTTTTTTAACCTAAGTTATACCGTTATACAGAATTAGTAAATTCAACAATTTTTAAAATACTTTGCACTAGATTAGTTAAACATTGAAAAGATAATTCTGATTACATAAGTACACAATTCCCCAAAGATTCCAATTCATTCATATCTTACCTCCAGATCTTTGACTTCATTATTTAAATATTTTACCACAGAATTTCGTAACCTACATTTCTGTTTCTCAGTCAGTGCTTCATAGTTGATTTGTCCACGGTTATTCTAAGTAAGTTTATTAACGATAAAAAGGAAGGGATATAAGTATTAATGTATTTCGCCTGAGTTAACATAAGCACATATCAACATAATGAAGAACGTACAAAATATTCTGATTAGATGTGTTAGTACTTTTAATTTGTGTTGTACTAGTCAATATATTCGTGCAAAATTTGCAAACTTACATAAATGAAATATTTCATTTGAGGTTAGGCAAAACCTTTTGCCGTTTCCTTTTCATTTATGATGTAGGTACTTCATATTCAAGTATATCATCACTTAAGGTTTAATTTCAAGTACTAACCTTCACTGTATTTGTGCTTTTCTTCTGGTATGTTGTACTGAGATGCACAAGATACATTTGCTATTAATGTTTGTGGATAATTCTTGACAATTTGCACGAATTACAAACTACACTTAGTGTGTGGCATACAACAACTACACGCGTAGAAGGATAATCGAACGTTCTGGATATGACATACCAAACATTGTAACGTGAATCATAAAAATATCTCATCTTTCTTTGGCTTAACTAAATTTATGTTTTTTTGTATTCTTTTGTCTGCGAATTACCAACTGAATGACTTAGTATCCCCCTCCCATCACTGACAACTTCATGATCATTAAAAAATATCAGTGGTATTTAATAGTGACTTTTTCATACCTAAAGTTTTTCAGTTTACATAAACTGTTTTCCAAGATAACTCCGCCTGTAGCCCCTAGGGTTGCTGCCGGTCCCAAGCCCGGATAAAGGAGGAGGGTTGGGCATGGGGCTAGCAACCCCATCCCGTAAAACAGCAAATGTGCTAAAAAAACGCTAACCAGTAAAAACCTTTATAACCATTTTCACTCTGCCCTGGGAGTTGGAAGGTATGTTATGACGCCTCATGGTGAAAGCCGAGTTTCTTCGGAAGCCACGAGGCCGATGTCTCTTCTGACAACCAGAGCAACCATTAGTATAGGTACGTGGAATGTCCGCACGCTGTGGGAAACAGGGAGGACCATGCAAATAGCTGAAGAAATGAAAAGATACAACCTGAAGATACTTGGAATAAGCGAAACGCATTGGGTGCAAGCTGGACAGCAACGGTTATCCTCGGGAAATGTGCTTTTATACTCCGGCCACGAAGAAGAAAACGCCCCACACACACAAGGAGTAGCATTGGTGTTATCCCAAGATGCATGGAAGTCTCTTATAAGATGGGAACCTCATGGACCTAGGATCATCACAGCATCCTTCAAGACGAAGAAGGAAGGGATTGCAATGAATGTCATCCAGTGCTACGCACCCACCAACGACAGCCACGAAGACGACAAAGACCAGTTCTATGCGAGGCTGCAGTCAATCATCGAGAAATGTTCAGCCAAGGATCTGACTATTCTAATGGGCGACTTCAACGCCAAGGTCGGAGTGGATAACACCGGGTATGAAGACATCATGGGACAACATGGAGTGGGAGAAAGGAATGATAACGGTGAGAGGTTCGTGAACTTATGTGCCTTCAACAAAATGATTATAGGTGGCACCATTTTCTCTCACAAACGTATACACAAAATTACATGGATTTCACCGGACCACATCACGGAGAACCAAATCGACCACATCTGCATCAATAAGAGGTTTAGAAGGACCATGGAAGACGTAAGAGCAAGGAGAGGAGCCGACATAGCTTCAGATCACCATTTGGTGGTAACTAAAATGAAACTGAAGCTGAGGAAGCACTGGACAACTGGAACAGCAGTATTACACAAGTTTAATACAGCCCTTCTCCGTGATACTAACAAACGCAACGAATTCAAATTAATTCTCAGCAACAAGTTTCAGGCATTTCATAATCTACTAGAAAAAGGTGGAACTAATATGGAAGACAACTGGAAAGAGATTAAGGGAACAATAACCTCAACATGTCAGGAGGTTTTGGGTCTCAAGAAACAACACCAAAAAGAGTGGATTTCTGTTAGAACTCTGGACAAGATCCAAGAAAGGAGGAACAGAAAGACAGCGATCAATAACAGTCGGACAAGAGCAGAGAAAGCCAAGGCACAGGCCGAATACACCGAAGTCAACAAGCAAGTGAAGAGGAGCATCAGGTTGGATAAACGGAAGTTTGTTGAGGACCTAGCAATGACAGCGGAAAAAGCTGCAAGAGAAGGAAATATGAGGTTCTTATATGATACAACGAAGAAGCTAGCTGGGAAATTCAACAAGCCAGAACGGCCAATCAAGAACAAGGCTGGCAAACCAATCACTGAAGTGCATGAACAACGGAACAGGTGGGTAGAGCACTTCCAAGAACTCTTGAATAGACCAGCCCCACTGAACCCACCAGTCATCGAAGCAGCAGCCACGGATCTCCCTATAAGCACAGACCCACCAACAGTCGAAGAAATCAAAATGGCCATCAGACAGCTCAAGAGTGGCAAGTCAGCAGGACCAGACAACATACCAGCAGAGGCACTGAAGACAGATATAGAAGCAACTTCAAAGATACTCCACATTCTCTTCAGGAAGATTTGGGAGGAAGAACAAGTTCCAGCAGACTGGAAAGAAGGGTACCTCATCAAGATACCAAAGAAAGGCGATCTCAGCAATTGTGAGAACTACAGAGGCATTACTCTACTTTCAGTACCAGGAAAGGTCTTCAACAGAGTGTTATTGAACAGATTAAAGGGCCCAGTCGACGGCCAACTCCGAGATCAACAGGCTGGATTCCGTAAAGATCGATCATGTACCGATCAAATCGCCACTCTACGGTTCATTGTTGAACAATCAATTGAATGGAATTCACCACTTTACATCAACTTCATCGACTATGAAAAGGCATTCGACAGCGTGGATAGGAGAATATTATGGAGCCTTCTACGACATTACGGCGTACCCGAGAAGATAGTCAACATCATACGAAATTCTTACGACGGACTACATTGTAAAATCGTGCATGGAGGTCAGCTCACAGATTCATTCGAAGTGAAGACCGGTGTTAGACAAGGCTGCTTACTCTCGCCCTTCCTCTTCCTACTGGTCATCGACTGGATCATGAAGACTGCAACATCTGAAGGCACTCTCGGAATACAATGGACAACATCGACGAAACTAGATGACTTGGACTTTGCAGATGACCTAGCTCTTCTTTCTCACACACATCATCAAATGCAGAAGAAGACCAACAATATAGCAGCAGCCTCAGCAGCAGTAGGCCTCAACATACACAAAGGGAAAAGCAAGATCCTCCGATACAAAACAACAAACTCTAACCCAATTACACTTGACGGAGAAATTCTGGAAGACGTTGAAACCTTTACATATTTGGGCAGCATCATCGACAAACACGGAGGGTCTGATTCGGATGTGAAGGCGCGGATTGGTAAGGCACGGGCAGCATTTTTACAGCTGAAAAACATCTGGAACTCAAACCAACTGTCAGTCAATATAAAAGTCAAAATTTTCAACACAAATGTGAAGACAGTCCTGTTGTATGGAGCTGAAACTTGGAGAACTACAAAAAGTACCCTACAGAAGTTACAAGTATTTATAAACAACTGCCTGCGTAGGATTCTTCGGATCTGTTGGCCAGATACCATCAACAACAACCTGTTGTGGCAGAGAACTAATCAACTTCCAGTTGAGGAAGAAATTAGGAAAAGACGCTGGAGATGGATTGGACACACACTGAGGAAACCATCAAACTGTGTCACAAGACAAGCACTGACTTGGAATCCTAAAGGCCACAGAAACAGAGGAAGGCCCAAGAACACATTGCGTCGGGAATTGGAAACAGACATGAAGAGAATGAACAGCACTTGGGAAGAGCTAGAACGGAAAGCCCAGGACAGAGTTGGCTGGAGAATGCTGGTGGGCGGTCTATGCTCCACTTGGAGTAACAGGCATTGATTGATTGATTGATTGTTTTCCAAGATGCAACATTAATCATTCTGTTATGACATGGCTTAATTCGAAACGTTAACTAGGTAGTAAGCCTAACTCAGTGCTGTTTAACTTAACATGTACTATTAACCCTCCTAATGATTTTTGACACATGTTACAAACTATTATGATAACAAAAGAACGGTAAAGATTCCAATGTCCAGTGATAAAGGGGAAAAGGAATGTTATAGAAATTCATTAAATTGGAATGTATATGTAATAGTGCTTGAACCAGTAATGAACAAGCTGTGTAAAATATCAAAGTCGCAGTAATGAAAGTATATTTTTTTCTGGGATTCGGGTTGTTGTTTTATTGAATGACATATTCACTGACATCTTGATAATTCACTTTAATAAATTACTACACAATCTGATGATTTGAAAGAAAATGCTGTTTAGATATGTAATCACTTTTCCATAGTGCAAGCCTATGCGTAACAAATTTACATAGTTATTAGTATATGAGACATTTCTTGAACGTAAATTTAAAGAATAATAAGAAACGCGATGTGATTCCATGAAACAATGTTACATCACAATGACTGATCGAAAACAGGACCGTTTGTTCTGAAAAAAACGTTGTCATTCAATTTACAATGTGGTCAGTTAGTTTGAGTGACTTGATATTACAGGCACTATGTTTGGACAGAAGGTGGTTTGCAGAGTGATCGACAGGAAACTCCGAATATGAGAGAGCTGATTTTCTCTTAGTGGTTCTGTTCTGATTTATTTTGATACGTCTCCATATTTCAACTTGGTGGATAGAACTCAATCAACGATATGAAGGACTAGATGTACATCGTACTGGTCACTGTTCAGTGAATAGTTATTGTAAATATGTAATTTCTTAGGGACCAGAATATCTCTCTGTCAATGGCCCTAGACTGTGAGACTGGATAACTTGTGGTCCCATCCACCCTAGGTGCATGAAATCCATGAAAATTAGGATTTCTTGTTGACTACCTTAGGATTACCCTTCATGTTACATTTACCGAGATTATTATTACTAATATTACGATTGATTTTCTGTAATATTATACTTCATTTAATTTTTTATAATAAAGCAACATGCAGTCCGAAGAACAATTTAAAACTTTAGTGATTTCAAACTTACTGTTAATGCATAACGTGCAAATTAGGAAATGGGTAACATGGATCCATCACAAAAGCATGTACACATGAACAACAATATAAACATGCACACATAAACAGGTAGGTAGACAAACTAACATTTATGTAATAGGATAACGAGTTGCTTAATCGGTACTCACTTCATTTTTCACTAAAATTCGAAATTATGCATTTTACGTAAGAAAAAAGATAAAAGAAGGCATTTATATTGTAATCCGATAGACTGATTTGCTTAAACTACCTACCTATCTAAGGAAAGTTTTAGACTATGAATAGTCCGACACATTGGAAGATCCATCTATTTAACAGTGATTTCATATCAGTTAGCATGTCTAATAGCTTTTGGCTAATTTTTAGAAAATTATAGATTACAATTACCTGTAGTTTATATTGATGATGTTGTCTAAAAGATGATAACTACTTTACGATGTAAAGGATCAGCTCAATGAACAAAAATCTACCAAGAATATGACTAGGTAGTGGTGTGATTACAAAGGATGTATGCCAATACACTTAGGCCAAAGCATTTTTTATTTGGTTCCTTGTATTCAATATAATTGTAAAGTAGAATAAAAATGATTAGTATTTTGTCACACTAGAAAATGTTTCAGTATATTCATATTCAGTGCAGTTCATTAAGTTACAGAACAGAACAACTGTATACAAAATTTTCTAATGGATCGCGTTCGATTTTCTTATGATGCTTTCATAGCTAACTAATCAGTAGTGGTATGGCACTGTGGAATGCATAAGCACCCTCTTCACCGTCTCGATAAATTATTATCATTCGCTTAGAACACATTTTAGATTATAACATGATAACAATAGATTCGTAAACTAAAACTTGTCACTTACCAGTGTATCATACATAAGTAGTTCCTGAAGTAGATTATCATTGGAGATTTTTAATTTCTTAATAATTGCCTGGTAACAATAAAAAAGCATTTTAGAGAATTACTTTGTTGAATAGCAAAATGAAGTCTGGCATACATCATTCATTTATCTAGACTATTAAATGTTTAGCTGTCCCTGTGCTTTTTTAAATTTCACTCATTTGCAACTTTGCTACCATTTAATTAGTTGTTAGCCAACTCATGAGTATTTTCTAGTTAGTATTTTCTCAGAATAACAAATGTATCGCCTAGGCAGCATATCTATGACTTTGGCCTAATTATTCCTAGAGCTATAGTCTTGATTCATAGTCCTCATTCATAAACACTGAGATTAGTTGCATTCTAAGATATCCCATTATGACTTTTTTCTATCTGTTTGTAAACTTAGGCACACTCATTTAGATCCCATCTTCCAAACCACATAGAAGGCCAATTAGACAAGAAAATTATCAATAAATTGATTGGAAATGAAGATAATCAAAACCGTCAGAACAACCTACGACAAACGTGTTCACCTGGAAGAGTAATGCAATACTAATAAAATAACTCAGAACATTATTTCCACATGACGTACTGAGGATGAAAACTTCGCAACGAATTTTATACACTTAGTCCCCATTACTAATTTGTGGAGAGTAAGAACAAATAACTTTCTATAGAATAAGTTGAATTCATTTAACTTCCTCAGGTTCTCATCAGCTGCATATAACAAATTTCATAATCAACGTTTTCACTTTAAAAGTAACATACATTTCAAATGTTACTGGTTAGGGATCAGGGACGTAGAGACATGATGGAGTAAAACGTTAGAGTGAAGTTGATATGGTCAAAAGTCCTACAAAACCACTGGTCAATTTTCTTGGTCTATTGGATTTTATATATGGGCCGAAAATTGTGATACATATAAATGTAATGTATAAGTGAAAATCTTAGAAATATCGAGTTACTAATATAGAGCAATACAGTTAAAGAACTACGCAAAGGAAAGATGACTCTGAATGAGATGAATTATTAATAGTTGGTCAATTATAAAGTGAAATCAGCTAATAAAAAACAACATAATTATGAAACTGAAAGGATTGAAGTGATGCAATCAGCAAAAAGATTTAGAGAATGATGTAATAAGTGTAATATTATCAAAAAAATAAAAAGCAGATTGAAAACGAGGATACAATCAACTAACAGAAGCATTGCCATTGTAAAAAGAGATATACCACTGTTCTTTTTGACTGCATAGATTTGATTTAAAACGTTTGATGTCTATAGCTTCAGTGAATTAAAATTACAGTCTTACTGTCGGAGGATCACCATGAATGATTTCAAGATATTAGTTGTATGTTTTATGTTAGCTATATGTCTCGCAATAGCAATGCTTAAGTTTCTTGACCCATTCGATTATAGAATTTTTTTGAAGATTATATCTCCAAAAATCTAAAATCCAATAGACTAACAAAGTTGAGCAGTAGCCTTGTAAGACGCTTTGCAATATCAACTTCACTCTGATCTTTTACTCCGTCATACCTCTACGTTCCTGACTCCTAACTAGTAACATCTGAAAAGTATGTTACTTTTTAAGTGAAAACTTTGATTATGAAATATTATATGCAGGTGACAAGAACCTGACAAAATTAAACAAATTCAATTTATTCCACAGAAAGTTATTTGTTCTTGCTCTCCTTGAAAACTTCATGAATGGAATATTTAGCTCAGAGGACCTGGAGTGAAAGTTTTATATGTTTCTTGCCATTATTGTTGTTGCCATTCTCTATGATATGTACTCCGTAGTAGCCACCTCTTTTGCAATTCATTTGATTAAATTCATAAAAGCATCATAAATTATGGCCCCTGATCATGCTTCGTTCATTTAAAACAATATGAAGCAGATAAATTGACTGCCAGTGATCGGCATTTGGAATATCAAGTAAGCAGATCGAATATCAATCGTCTACCATCAATCTGGTTGTTCAACGTTGTTTTGGACAAAATAATTACGGACTTACATAACAAATTGTGCTTAAAAACTACTTGGTATAGTCACTTAGTTTTGTTCAGGGAAAACTAACATCTATTCATAAATCATTATAAATTTTCAAAAGTCATCAGAAACAAAACAACTTTATTTATGACGTATACAATGTCTGAAACAAGAATTCAACTAAGTTAATGTCATGTTCAATCTAACAGGAAAATTGATTTCAACATAGATACAATCAGTAATCATGTTTAAAGAAGAATAGATTATATGAAAACTATAAACTAATCTTCTGAAATCGATATGCAGTGTGTAATCGAAAAATGCTAAAAAATTCATTCTTATTAAAAAATACAATAATATTTGACAGGTTACCTTTTCTATTCATTTCTAAAATATTCAAGTGGTGTAATTAGAAAGTATTGTATCTCCCATTGATGTTATTGTGGACTGAAATTGATCAATCTCTGTTGTGAAATTAACATTGTAAATGGATTTCCTTGATACAGAGGTGGTTTTAAAGTATGATTAAACTTGGACTTTTCTTTGTGACTGAAATCCAAGAAGCACGTTCTGTCCTATTTAGGATTTTCCGCTTGTGTGTCAACCACCTACGTATCAAGGCAATCCTCTTAGAATGCATATGTTACAACAGAGATTGATCAATTTCAGTTCATAATAACATCAACGAGCAGATACAATTTCTTTCATATCATATACACACTGGCATGGATTCCACAGCCCACAATCCAAATTTAATCATATTTGAGTGGTAGTTAAGTTATCGAAACAACATGAATGTGATAAGCAGAGTCCAGTACTCGCGTTTCGTTGTATTTGGGACTACTCAGCTGGATTCACCTGCATCCTATTGTTGATGTTTACACCTGGACTAGAACTTAGTTCATTTCGTTCCAAACGACACCGCGTTCACTACTATGCTACTGAAATCAGGCAGCTACATTTGTGCAATTCGCCAACGATACACATATGTCAACAGAGACTGATCAATTTTAGCCCATGATAAATCAACAGGAAGATCCAAAACATATATTAATTATGAACGTGATATTCTTTAATAAGCATTTAATGCCAATATTTATCCAAATAAACTTGTATATACAAGAATGTTTTATGTATCCAAAAGATATGCAATCAATTATTAGTTGCTAATGTCATGTTTTTTCAGTCCTTTAGTGTCGATCGATGTTCACTGATTATTCTAACTTTCACAAAGACTGTGTCAAGTTTCTTGTCGTCTACCTCCAGCAATTTTACTGTTTATTTTAGCTGATGTCAATTTATGATTGAAAGTAACTTTTCAAGGTAAACAAAACATTTTTTTATTCATCGTTTTTTAAAAGAATTGTATATTCGTTAATGACTGGCTATAGCATGAGCTTCCTGATCGTCAATATGAAAAAAAATACTCACTAGTATCAGTCCACAGTAAAAATCACCTTCATATGTTACTGAAACTAAACAAAATACACACCAATAGTTGCTTTATGTAATTGCAAGATTCTAGAGTTTGATGACCAATAAAATGTCTTTTGACTACGAGAAAACATTAAGCTATAACATATAAGATTATGTATGTAGCCAATTACACCACATGTAATTGTAAATGTATAAAGTATGGTTCAAAAATATCATGTTTATATGGTACAACATACTCTAGAGTCGCACATCTGATTAACTTCAGGTTTACAAGGTATCGACATAGCTCGATTCGCAAATCTTAACGTGGATAACTAAAAACAATTGTAGACAAAATACATATAAACTGGTTTCTTTTTAACAAAAAATATTTGTTTAAATCAATGTATACCGTTTAACAATCTGGTATTATGTGTTTCATATGTCAAGCTCATCAGTTATATAACACATTAAACTTAGAAAAGAAAACATTACTGAAGTCGTTTGGTTTAAAGGCAATTAATATCACATTCACACACATATACACATCTTACTAGGCTTAGGCTTAGTCGGTAGAAACATTAGTTAGGTATTGCATCCTGTTTTCCAGTAAGACTTATATATCAACAACAATCAGGAAACTGAAGCTACTTGTAAGATTCACATCGGCGTCACAGCATGTGTTTTTTTGCGGATTCTTCTTTGTAGATGTTTTACCATTCAATTCGTTGTTAGTCAATTCATGAGTATTTTCCAGTCAATCTTTACTCGGGATAATAAATGTTTTGCCTAGGCAGCATATCTATGATTTTGATTTAATTATTGCTAGAGCTATAGTCTTGATTCTTTCATTTTAAGAGATCTCATTGGGATTCCTCATTGTCTGTTTGTAAACTTAGGCACACCCACATAGAATCCATCTCTTAACTCACATGAGACAGGTCATTCAAACGAGGTTACTGTTTGCCCATACAATTAAATATTTTCACTGAACTATACAACAAAGCTTTTAACGAGATATAATTAAACCACAATGACTAACCTTTTAATAGCTAAGTAACTTAATATTTGCCATTTATAAAATTTCAGTTGTCTAAACGATGACCGTGAAACAATAAAGATTTACTAGGATGGTCTTACGAAATTTATAGTCTCATCATTACAACGTGAAATCAGTGATGAATTTGGATGAAATGTAAGTTCTTAACGATCAATTTATTTTATTATTTGCTACTCTTTTACTTTCTACATAAAGTAAAGGACCAATTTCACACAGTATTTCATCAGGGTAGTTTTTCAAGTGTTTCGACAAGATATTGTTTTCTTATTAACTTTCTCATATTAGTATAATGACTTCTATCCTTTTTTAAGAATCTCTGTTGATATATGTATACCCATCAACTGCTTATCTGCATATATTAATCTTCTTTAGTTTATTCCAATCAATCTTTTGTGAAAGATCAATCATCTTTAGGATTACATAAGGTTAAGAGGGAGAAAAAGGGGAATTTAGTACAAGTGAATTGAAGTCAGATGTTCTCATTGGTTAGTTTAAGATACTCCACAAATTTAAAGTGATGATGACTAGTATTCTGCTAACCACGAAACATAATGATTCTAGATATCGGTTATGTTCAATACAGTAGTGCCATACACAAGGATATCCACTGATCATCTTTCTCTGAGTGATATCAGTTCCTAGTGAATAGTGAGTTATAAGAGAGATTTACTAAAAGATTATAAATGAATTAAAATAAAACTGCTAACATCTTACAGTTTCATTTAAAAACATATATTTATTCCATATATTAGCTATAAGTACAGTTTCACAACGACCTCCAATGCTATTTTTTAGAAAATGAGTTAACTTTGATTGTCGATATGGTATATAACCTCTTGTTGGATCAGATAATGCTAGAATAGTTTGTTCTAAAAATGTTAAAGAACGATTGATGTAGGCAGCCTCCTTGCAAAGTTTATCAGTAGTCTTGATAAAATAAAGGAAACAAAAATATTCATATATATACATATACATCATCACTAAGAATTCAGTCTGCGTAAAATTGTATTCATTTAAATGTAGTTTTTATATTTCGTTGGGATAGCATTGGTGGAATCCCAAGGTAACCAGGTGTCAAAAAGGTTTCCCTTTTCAATCTGTCTTCCAAAATATTATAATCAAAGGTATTACAGTTGACTTAACTGCTTATTTGGTAAATAATTTTTTGAGTTCTATATGTCCTACAGTAAGAAACCATAGGCCCACAATTTTGGTGTAAGTTGTCGTTCGTCATCAGAAATTTTACAGGAACTAACGACCAATTCGTGATATCAGGTTAAAAATTTACCAGTCTCCACAACACTTAAATATAATTAACATCATCCTGATAGTGACCAACTTTTGCAGGCAGCTCCTGGAATCCTAGTATGGAAGAGTGACCAATGGAGTTCAGTCTTGTCAAGTGTGAGGATGTTACCCACCAATGGTAATGAATGAGGTCGCGCAAACGTATAATGAATTGACTGAATCGGAAATATCAACCACTAAGTGCCGGCTCAGTGGTTTGATAATAAAGCATTCATCAGGAGTCCTGCGTTTGATCTCTGATAGGGTCGTAAATGTGCATTGCTGAAGAGTCACACACTAGGGCGAAACAGTGTTTCCTGGTGATCAATGGTTGTCTAGTACAGACAAATTCGTGATGTCAAATTAAAAATTCAGCAGTCGCCACAACATCAGATTATAATGTTACGTCACTTGAACGAGTGATTATACTGTAATTTTATGAATGGAAATCGGTGAGCGAATATAGTGTTGGTCGCTATTCAGGGACCTATCAGTGTAAGTATCTGAATTGATATTATCTATCAAAATGTGTGTTTTAATTTTAGTTTCAGAGTTATGAAGAAACATTTTTTCTGACACGCAATAAAGAAAACCACAACTAATTCCTTTATATCTGCTGAAGAGGTTAGTTCTTATCTGGTAACAGTAAACTGAGATTTTAAGTAACACTGGAAAACAGGTAAACCCAACTGACAAGTTTCTAATAGAACACAATTCGAGTCCTAAATTCCACTGGTTGGTGTATAGTGTTTCTATCATGTGTTTTTAAATATAGTGGACTTTTGTGGATATTTTGAAATGTTTATCAAACCACTGAACTGAATATCCCACTTTACATGTTCATGTAGAGAGAGAAACAATAGTAAATATGTCATGTACAACAGTGCTGAATATGTAACAAGAGTGGTAACACTTTTACATAATTCACTCCCACGCTTTTATATATACCACTGAGACATTGACACCAGTAATGATTTTTCATCAACCACTTTTAGCGAGAGCTTTTTATGGAGAGCTGACGTTTTCCATGTTTAACAAGTGCATCGTATCCAAAATTTTAATTATTTTCAACCTAACTAGTGGGTGGATAATGTATATTAGATGGTTATCCCTCTTATCGATATTACCTTAAGCCCTAACTCTTAGTTTTCCAATAGACAAAGCCGGTTATTCATGGTCGGTGGTTGCATATAACTTCAGACTCTTGAAACTAAATCTTAAGTGAAGACGACACTAATATCCAACAATCATTTGGTACATGAATGCAAAAGTGGTAACAATAAAGGATACAGCATTCTTGATGATCACTAAAAATGCTGTGAATAATCTCACCTACCAAACAGTAGTTCACATAAAAAGTAGAAATTTGGTACACATACAAAAATGAATATGTTACAACACCTGAGTTCCTTTTAGCCTTTCTGAACCCGCTAAATCCACATAATGAACTTTACTGAATCTAGTACATCCATTACTGTCCATTGGATCAATTACCGTCAGGTAGATTGTAAATACAGCATGAGCACGAGATGAAAAGTGATTTAATGCGTGGGATGCAACCGTACGATTTAATTCACCCTATAAATGAATATGTTTAAAGATAAAACAAAAGGATAAAAATTAACAATAATAACCAGTGATATTGAGAGAACTTTAACTGAAACATTTTAACTAAATATGCTTATTGAAAAATGCATGATCCAGAAGATGCTGTTTGTTGTAGAAATATCTGCGACTTCAAGGATAGGAAGTTAAGTATTTTGAGGTGTATGGATTAAAAGGAAGTTGACAGAACAAGATGCTAGTAACTAGCAAATAAATCCTAATATCTCATATAGGTTGAAAGTCCGAGCAGATGCAGCCGTCCAGAGTGACAATCAAACTTCTGTAATCAAACTACTTAGTTTGGAGAACACAATTAAATTAAAGCTAAATTTCTAAAATTGTAAACCTATCAGTACTTCTTTTGACATTTAATAAAGGTACCATTACTCATCCAACCAAGAATAAGGTAAACTAATAACTATAGAAAACCCAGTACTAAAATCATGCTTTTGAAGAATTCTCAATATAAACATTCATTGTTATGATCAAAATTCGTTGTAGCTAACGTTTTGGCGTACAATATTTCTTTCTCTAATCTTTAAATCCAAGTGCTAACGAAAATAGCTGTGCATTTTTTCAACAACAGTCATAGGATCATTCATAAAGATTTGTTTAAACTTAAGTCGTGTGTGTCGATTATGTTAAAGTCAATCAATTTGTAACTAGTTTATCACAAATCTCAATTAAGTTGCCAGAATGATACCACATGGAAACTGGTTTTCAATTGCAATTATTTTTAATGATTGTTACAAGGTTGTTGTAAACTAGAAATCAGACATTGATTTCCAGCCTACTCAAACATTTGGGCTTACCATTTTCGGCTAGAGTACAGTACATGAGTGAGCAAAACACAGTACTTAAAAGCGACTGAAGGGAATTTTCAATTAACAAATGAGAGACAATACTAGCACGAAGCTTGAAAGTATTTGAAGTCAAAAATGGATACCATAGATAATATATCATGGCTAGAATTAGTAGCCCTAATCACAATGAAACTGAAACTAGCCTAGTGAACAAACAGATTGGTGCCAAACTACATAAGGTTGTGAAAACAGTATGTAAAACAATAGAAAATTGTGTAATGGACGCGGTGCTTTGCAACATTTTACGTAACATTTTACCCTGCCTTGCATTAAGTTTTATCCAACGTTACCCTACATTTTGTCCAGTCTTACAGCTCTACTGAACTTAGGTTTAAGAACAGGATTGTGACTTAAGCTTGGAAACAGCATTCAGCGCATGGATTAATATTAACAACAGAATTTAGAAAATGAATTTATAACTGTTAATACTATATTCTAGCCTTATTTTCTAGTGGTGCAAATATTGCTTTGGATATGTGGATAATCTAAGCTTGCAAATATTCCAAATGAACTGTTGATTATAGACATATTCGAACTGAATAATAACGAATGTGAACTGTATGTATTCAGGTGATGTTATACAAAAGGCCTACAAATGCTCTTACCATTAAATACCGTAAGCTTCAAACGGGAACACTATAGTTGTAGGCATGTTTTTCTCTTTTACTATCCTCTTGAGAAAAAAACGAGAGATACAAATACATTGAGTTTTATAGGTGATGTGTGCAAAATGCAAGTGTAGCAGCATAACTCGTGGAATATATATTGCGTTTGAAGATGAGTAGAAGGAACCAACTAATAAAAGCACTACTAACATAAACTTTCGAGTATGTGTATTAAACAGAAACATGGTATAATACTATACAATTGGTGATAAGAATTCCTTACTGAAACAAAATACATTACACGGAATGAAGCTATTATTATTATTATTACTATTATTCAAAATTACCTCAAACAGTATAGTCAGTGCTTCTTCTAAATTATGCACAGTTGAACAATTCAATTCTTTAATATAAACTTCATCATTTGACTCGGCAATTTGTAAATAATTGAATGTAGATTGTTTGCATGTAGCTTTATACGACGATATATCAGTTAGTAAGTCAATAATTTGTTCATTGTATATTTCAATATAAGATAGTCTATAGAGATTAGGTACGTTTTTAAATGAAAAAAAAATGACGAAAGGATGCAGAAAAAGGAAATCGCAAGAATTTCCTGTTTTAGAACTACATTGTTGAGGGTATTTTTTATGGAGATAAAAACGTATAGAATGTTATGTAATTTTTATGCAGCATACTTTAGTTAGTGGGTGATATTCATTATAAATTCATCTAATCTTAGATATCATTGAAACCCAGGTACATTAGACAGATATTACAAAGTAGTATGATACTTAACAACAAGAACCCTCTCGAAAGACGATGTATAACGGCCAAATAGCTAAGTTTTGATCCAGTTATATGGACTTCCAATCAATTTGTATTATATTATGATTATAAACTATTAGAAATGATAATGACCCTCCTTACAATCTACAAGGTTTGCCTCTATCAATCACGACTACACAGTAGAATTTCATCTGGAAAGTGACGAGTTTTATGGAAATCGATTTAATTTGAAAGTGGTAAAATGAGTGGGGTTGGTAGTGGTCAGCCAAGTGATTTAGTGGTTGAATACTAATTGGGGGATTTTAAAGTCCATGTCATTTCTTTTAGGATCTAGCATACACATCATTAATGAGCTTCATACTAAAATGAAATCACAGTCAAGGGCCCTTTAGGTTTCAATGATACATTAACTGAAAATGATTTGCAATAAACAGTCTCTATAAACCAGAAATCGAATAATAATACATTTTTAAAAAATGATACCATCTGAAATTCACTGGAAATACACTGCACTCAACAGGCTTCTAGTCTTAGTTTAGAATTCCTTGACAATAATATTACACGTCAATAACATTACACAAATTTTAACTCAGCATCTTTGGCTTTCGCACTCGATGTGGTGCTATGAACGGTCCAGTCAGAATTCAGTGATTTATGCAGACAACTTTGGTCAACTTCTGGTATAGTGAAATTCAGATTAAACGATGAGTGACTGCATTTATATATTAACATTTACGTCAATCTATTGAAATTTACAGAATGTTATAGGTATAACTTAGTCATCCGGTTTCAGGGTTTTCTGTAGTGAGTGTCATACAAAAGTCGTGTCAGCTAATATGCATGATGTATTTGTCAAACGAGTTCAACTGTGGTTATTATAAGTGGATAGCTGTCTTTTCTTATAAACCGTGACGACTAACGGTCAAAAACACCTTGTTAAAAGATTGTTTGTTACGTAACAGTAACAAAGTGGACTACGCTATAAACATATTGTTGTATGTATACCAAAGATAACCGATTCTTATTATCTCAGTTTTATGTCATTTAATAGACAGAAGATGAATTTTAATATTCTAACATAGTTTAAATTAATTGACAGATAAATAAACCTACTGCTAGATGGTTTCATCTAAGTGGAAGAAAACGACTCTAACCCTATCCATATTTTCAGTGAAAAGGTAGTGTCAATTTTTCAAAGTCACATGGGTTTTAGTTTTTGATTATATTCCGTTTTAACCACCTCATTTAAATAAATAAACTCAATTACTGTGTTCCACATTTATTCTAACGAATCTTGTGACTGCTTTTCACAATGATTGTATAACTCAATATATATATTCTTTAGACTTAAACAATTCCTATTCCTGTTGTTTCTATTCATCATAGACTGATCTTCGTAGAGTGCCATTGAAAAGATAGAGAGCACTAGATAGCTGTTTCATCTTACTGAGAAATCGTGAGAGCTAGAATTTAGACTTGTCGGAAGTAAGACAGTTGTCTCCAATAATAACTGCTGGCCGTCGCGCAACATCCCAAATTGGCAGGAGCAGAAGCTCTGCCATTAGACTCAAACCCACTGGAGCTGATCGTTAAGCGATTGTTGAGGGACCTGAAGGTACTGGGTTCGATTTCCTGAGGAATCTCACGATGAGATTGAAAAGATGTCTAGTGCTTCCTGGTTTTCAGCAGTACTCTATTAAGGTCGATTCGTGGAAAATACAAACATCATAATTAAATTAAATGCTAATCTTCACAGGATTGGATCAATCCCTATTTCTATCCGTCGTTGTAAAACACTCAAATATTCAGTTTATAATGAACAAAACGCTTACAATAGACTTCACTGTCTGCCGTCCTTTATTACTAAAGAAAATACTTTTGAATTATAAATTGATCATACTACACGTAATTCCTAAATAACCTTAAAATCTTTAACAAAATTATAAAAAACATACTCTTTACGGAAGGCTTACTTAGACAGCGTGCATTGGAAGTTAAAATTTGATCAATACATTTTTGCTTATGGTTTTTAGTTGAGAGTACGCATGTAGGACCAGATAGAAGTTAGTTCGAGTGAATAATAATGCAGAGAACTTGATATAGAAGTGCTGTTATTCCGGGAGATATCTCTTAATAAATGTCATAAAGTTCGTATTATTTTATCTTAAAGTGACGCTTTTTCATGCAATAAAGACACTTGTAAATGCATAATGATTTGAAACGTAAACCATACTGAAAACCACAGGGATATTTCACTTGATTTTACGTGAATTGCGGTTGCAAAAATATTAATTATTAACAAATTATCAAGATAAACCACTTATTTACATATTCCAGTCCGTTGTACGAATCTCTCTTTTTGGAAATCACATACCAACAGTATGTAATAACACACATGAAAAGGGCACAACTTGGAAGAAACAGTTTAAAGTTTCTCAGTGCAAACTTCATAAAACTAGTATTAAACATGCATACATATCATTTTACCTTAACTTTTCATTTCGTATCACTTTTTACTCTGAAGGTCTTACATTTTTCTACCTCCTCACCCCACTTCCCAATTTCGCCGTAACTAATCATTAAAAGTCACAGATTAATATGCGGATATGATTACATTAATCCTTCTCCCTCCCCCCTCACTCACATTTTGAGATGGTTCTTATACCAGAAAAACCAGTGCATAGAAATGTCAGTTTTTGTTTCTTAGAAAACATTTTCACTTTAATAAAATAAAATGAATACATTTTCAGCATCTTTCCTAACCTCAGTTAAAATCTCAGGTACGTATATTATTAAAAGAATAAAATTTATTATTTCATAGACTTATATTACTATAATGAAAAGAATATTCAGATGTACACTTTGCTAAAAGAAAAATAACTGAAATCGACAGAATGCAGTTACTCAAATGTCTTCTTGATAAATGAAGTCAAAATGTAACCATTATACAGGAAGGTATTAATCAGTTTGCCTATCTAAATGGATTGAAGTGTTCAATGTTTAACTGGTGTAAAGTATTTAGCGTTTCTTGTCATCTCATTTATTCAATGATTAAACTTTGAATAGTAGTGTTATTTGCATGACTTTGGTTATATGATATGTCGCCATGCAATTTAAAAGTAATGAGAATTCAGATAATTTTGACTCACTGTATTTGAACAGCTTAGTAGTATGTCATTTCAAACCCTAACTCATCATATCTGTATATTAATAGTTCACTTTATTGACACGTTTACAACTGTCTGTTGTATGTAACTTTAGGCACTTGAAATTATATAAATGTTCAGTAAAATACACTTATTGAACACTAAACATGGAAAACCTCCGTAAGTTTAGTGAATAAAACACTTACTATAACCCTATTAATAGTTTTGGCGACTTAGTACTTTAGTTAATGAATCCATCACAGACCAGTGTCGGTTGGGTACCATCGAAAACTTGGAAGAGCTGAACAGTTGTTTCGTCCTATTATGAGGCTCCTATGTGGGGCGCATCCTACATTCCGCCCTAGGGGCTTCAGGTTGGAGAACGCCTAACTGTCTGCACCACTGGGATGGCATCTAATGGTAAAGTTCGCAATTTCATTAATTTGTAATATAGTGCAATCATCATCGATTGTCATGGGTGATAGCTGTTTCACTCCTGACAAATCTGAACTCTATCACTCAGGAATTCACTAACTAGAACTTATTACCAATCTCCACGAGCCACCTCAATTAAATTAATATTTGTTTAAATAAGTGCTTTATTAAAAAACTCGTGGTTTGAAATATACATTGTTATTTTGATAAAAATGAATGGATCAATGACCATGCTGATGATTAGGTATTTTATCCACATAAAAATATGATATAGATATTAATAATATTGCTGTCAAAGATGATCCCATCTTTTTATAAAGCAATATTTAATATCATTTGACAAGCCACTGAAAAAACCGAATAAACAACGCCAATGAGTCATTTAGTCAGTTAGTGAAACTTACCACATAGTTACGGAGTTTGAAGTTACTACACTGTATCAACACAACGAGATGTAAGGAGATGTGGTAAAAGTGGTAGCTCTAATAATAACACTGTTGACTTGATACAAAGGATTTATTGAAGAAGAAACTATTCTGAGGGGTAGGGTTAACTGTATGTAATAATTTTAAGCTTAGAATCTGAGGAAAAGCAAAGAATATATTTAAGCCATCGTGACCGGATCTGAGATATATCTCTCATAGTCTCCAACTATTCTTTAGGATGACACTACAAACGTCAAACAGGCTATCCACACGAAAAACTGATCGATGACACTTTTTGGTTTGGCTGTTTAAACTATTTTGGACCTACTCGAACATTTGACAACATCACTCATCAAAGTGGACGGTGGTTGGTCATAAGCAATATATGTCCCAATCATACCACTTATCTTCTCACTAACCAATTTGCAATCTTTGAAAGGTATCTCGTCAAGACATACCAAAACAACACTTCCAAGACACCTATGAATATTCTGTGAATTAGAGCACAACATCCCACAGCTCTAAAGCAAAACATCTTTCACACATTTTACAACGGGACATAATAAGTGCAAACAAAAGTATTAGACTAAGAAACAACATCATTACGAAAGACGTAATTACATGTGTGAATGAGAAAATAAAATACACTATTAAAATATTCTGCGTACTTTACTGTAGCAGACAACATTGATCTTTTCCGTATTTCATCGAATAAATGTTCCAAACTTCGTGGTATAATCCCACGATCCACATACATTTGTGATAAACCACTCATTGTGTACGTTTTACCAGCTCCCGTTTGTCCATAACACATTATTGTCCCTAAAATTAAATATTCCAATAATATTTTATCGTCGAATAACACTGTAATTATAGTTGATACTTATTACATAATGAGTTTAGATTTTAATAAAGAACAACAATAGTAGCAGAATAAGATGAATTCACTTGTTTTGAGGATTCTCCTCAGCTATTTTGCGGCCTAGGAGCAATTTATGTTAATCGTAAAAAACAATTATGCATTCTTTGTACAAGGAGTGTTTTCAATGTTGACATGAAACTAGACTAATGAAAGATCTTCCTTAGTGACCTTATTTCAAGAATATTACCATGGAGCTGTACTTCTCTGACCCTAATAAGTTAACAAGTTCCTTTGCCTTTCTTAGCTGAGTATTAAGCATCTATCGAATGTCTTCATAACTACTACTTAACTATGATGTTTTCTGTTATTGTTTTTGTTAAAACACTTCTGTATCTATAGTCCTTTCAGATTTTTTCTCCCAGAACATTCGTATATTTTTACTATAAGCAATATTTGAAATTACCCTTAATTCATCTGTTGTGATAATCTTTCATTAGCCCAGTTTCATGTCAACATTCAAAACTCTTCATATACAAAGTATGTATATTTGTTTTTAATGAATATTATAAACTACTTGTAGGTTGTAAAGTAGCTGAAGAGAATCTGCGAAACAATTGAATCCATCTCATTCTGCTACTATTGTTATTCCGTCTTTATTCAAATTCCTAAATGGGGAAAATTGGATGCGTTCATATAAGTGACATATTTATATATTTTGTAGGCTTTATGTTTGATTCACTAACAATTTCCCTACCTGATTCCAAGATACTGTTACTTAATTACAGGCTTGTTAAGCAGATTTTCTACTATATATACCCATGATCTATACTGATTATGATGCATCGAGGTTCACCAGTGTGAACTTTAGGGTTATAACAATGGAAATATAATGAGAGGTGATACAACTGCTCATTCTGTTATTCTGACCGGTACTTTGTTAGCGATAGTCAGACTGTATAAGCTATGAGTTATTAGTATATTTAATTATTAACGTTGTTGGTTGAGTGAAAGTCATTACTGTTATACAGGACGAATTAAGAAAAATTATTGAACTTCTAAAACTATTTATCTAAAAATTATTTTGTATAATTCGCTTGCGTGTGCATTGAGCACATTTTTTATTAACTTATAAACCACCTCTCATTTGACGCGCTAACTGTTGTCATGTCATTATCTGTTCACAAATTAGGGCACGTAATGTATGAACCCATTACTCCATTTTCCTACCATTAATTTCCTTATTTTGTGCCGATGTAATTATTCTGATTAGGCTGCAGTATGGTCTGGCTTTTGTGTATAAATGTAAAGGATCGTATGAAATATATTACTAGTTCCTGATTTCTGGGTTGGGTTGGTAATTCTAGTGTTCTACATTTACTATCTCAAGGCTATCTTAATTGCAGAGACCTAAAAACACCAGAAACATTAAGTCTTCTGGCTGTTATATTTACTCTTGCAAGGTCATTTCTCCGTAATTATTCAGAGTAAAGGATTTAATAACTATAAAACGTTTGTCCTCTTAATGAATTGAGAAAAAAGTAATTTACATGAAACAAGATAGGCTTGGGTGTTAAATGTTTCCAGACGGATCCGTCAAAGTTTAAGTGGTAGGCAAACGCTTTTAGGAATAACTATGCAACATATCAAGGGAAAAGAGTGACAACACTTAACTAATAACAATTTACTGGGGTTATACATGTAGATCATTTAATTTCTCACAAGTATCATGCTCCACCTAAGACCACGTAAGCAGTAGCCACAGATCTCCCCATAAACACCGACCCACCAACAGTCAAAGAAATCGAAATAACCATCGGACAAATCAAGAGTGGCAAGTCAGTAGATCCAGGCAACATACCAGCGGGGGCGAGGCACTGAAGTCAGATATATAAACAGCTACAAAGATACTCTACATTCTCTTCAGGTAAATTTGGGAGGAAGAACGAGTGTCGACAGACTGCAAAGGAGGATACCTCGTCAAGAAACCAAAAAAATGGATCTTATCAATTACAACAACTACAGAGGCATCACTCTACTTTCAGTAACAGGAACCTACGTGAGATTACCTTTACGTGAATAATGTTAAATCTAAGACATCTCATCTATAGATCCATCAAGATTAATATGACTGAACAAACACATAAGGTATTCGACTGAGTTTGTCAAGGTACTTTTCTGTCAAAGTGTAGTCTTTTATGCGTTTACTGTTAGGTACATGTAGCTGATGAATACCAAATAAGATTGAGCACATGTTCTAGGTGCCACTCATCAGCTACCATTGTATCAAAGTGATTGTCTCAGGATGAACAAATTGTAACAGAGAATAATCAATTTCAGGCCAGATCAATAACAATAAGAAGATACCAATACTTTCAATTAATAGGCATAAACGTTATAACTAGAATGAAACATGCATAAAAATAGCCAAACATCTTACCGTTGATTCCAGTCAAAGCATTTTTAATTAAATTACTTGCTGTTACATGATAAATTTCTTCTTGTGAATTATGACAAAAAATTTTAGCAAATTTATAATCCATAGCCAATATTTGATTATTAACAGGAACAACAGTTTTATGTTCACAACTGTCAATTTGAACGGTCTATTATATAATAATAATAGTAATATAAGGCATATCACTTGTTTGTTATACATGAATATGCTGTCAACAACACAATACATGTAAAATATGTCATCATTACTGAAGAAGTTCCAACATTTACTGCTAAAAATAGGCATCACCGTAAATACCAATTCTTCCTATTTCTAAACTTAATAGTGGTAGTTAATTATGGAGATCACCTGAAATTAGACATCTTGATAAGCACCATATTGTTACAATATCTAGCTGAAATCAAATAAATTGCATTTTCCAATTTTGTTAAAGTAAGTAACATATACTAGCACTTAGTCCAGTGAGTAGTATATCTCTTTTTAATGATAGCTTACTTCCAACTTATTACATATTTCCATTGTTATCTTAACAAATTTATTTTGATGACAATATTTAGTGACCAACAAAAGCACTAAGTATAGATCCTATGGATTTAACAATCACTCAAGCACAAAAGTTTTCAGTCAAAACTATGACCCGACTTTAGTTACGCAAACCAAAATATCAACGGATTAATAGACACGGTGTAAAAACAACTGAAAGACTAAAATAAAATCATCATGCTGGGTGGTAATAGCACTTGAGGAAATATGTGAGTTTTTATACACTTTTTCTCATGGTATCCGTAAGAATCAGCGTTTTACAGTGCTTATTTTGCTGGTATCCAAGCACTTTAAAACGTTCGAAGTGATTATAACAAAAAACACTATGGGACAAAATTTATTTCCTAAAAGTTATTAGATTTTATCAAATAAAACCAACCCGTTTTATAATAGTGTACTTGAAAATAATCATAGTCTTACGAATACTTATACAGCAATGGTTGTTTCAACATTCAAACAATCATTCAACTCCAAAGCAAACTTTTCTCTACTCAATCGTACTTAAGGACATACATGACACAGAATAAAACTGGAAAACTTGGAACAAGCGACAATTCACTGACAAAATCTTCAGGGCTTAAATCTAAAAATGATTATTGCTGTTGCCCTAGTAACACAGTTTAGTGTAATAAACAAGCCCAATATTTCTCATACCATTCTGTCGGAATCAATAAGAGGTTGTTTCATCAGTTGTTTCGACCACTCTTGGGTCGTAAAATTTTATTTACCTTTTATAAAATTATTGAATACTCAGGTTCAATTCAAAGAAAAGTCGTGAAACAAGAAAGCAATGAAATAGTTATCTAGTAATAATTGATTAATAATAATTTCAATAATGCAAACTTCAGGACAAACTACTTTCAAGTTTAGTTGGACCCCAACAACTTAATTGCCAGTTGCTTACAAGAATATACCAAAGAAACTCAATTTCCTATGATTTGACATCTATGTGTATTACCTGAATGATAGATCGGGACATCAAGTTGTGTACACTGCAAAATTTATGGGCGGAAATTCACGAAAGCGACGAAGATACAAGTGTACAGGAAGTCCAGTTACACAAACCGAATACTATATTACAAAAGTAACTAACCAGCAGCGCACGGAAAGGGTTTTAAAAAGACACCTTATTATGAACTGTAACCTGAGTGAAGAACTCAATTTATGAGAAAAAACTGAAGAAACTCATTTTATGATGTCTTTCGTAAATACAAAGCCCAATAAACATTATCAAAAGCTCCATAGCAAAGATACCTACCAGAAACCATCAGAAACTAATAAACTGATTATTCTATCACAAATAAAAAATAACTCAGAAATTCTTATGCGAATATTGCGATTCATGGAAATCGGTGTTACCCACAAACTAACAAAATCACTTTATTTAGTTTTATGTTGACTACAGAGCATAATAGCGAAAAATGACGAATGAAGCAATTATAGAACAAACTGTATCAACTACAAAAATCACCTTTTTCAGCAAAGTTGACGAATACATTAATAAACACTAACAGTGAAATGATACGATAGGTTAGCACCAATATATGTCAACAACTACAAACATAAAATATACTAGAAAAGCATAAAACTATCATTCAGACAGAATTGTAAGAATGTCAGAAGATTTCTGTAAGCATAACGTTTAGATAAAATGCCAGCCACTAGGGGGAGTTTCTTTTGCCTCAATCTATTAATACATATGGATGGAATTTACTGATTTCAAAATCAGAAGTCACCTGAATAATTTAATCAACAGAATCAACGAGTGGAACCAATAACACTTGCAAAATAACTAAAAGGCTCATGAGGTAATTGGTGATATTGTTTAAAATGATGGTAAAAGCCCTAAAATAAAAGTGCCTAGATCAGGAGCATCAATAATATTGACAAACGTTTTCATATAAACCATAAAACTATTTAATTACTGCATCATAATATATTGCAATAAATTGCCCAACATCAGGTTGATTAGTGGCGTATTCAGCATTTAGTAATTTTGATCTACGCTAATTCAGTACGTCCCCATAGTCAATATATTGAGAGTTTATTACTTTTCGTTTTGCAATTGGTTTTGAAATTGCGTAAACTTCCAATTTAAAATTTTATCGTGAATCTTCCATAAGTCATTCCATTATGTCGTCTTACTACTTTTGTATTGAGTCCACTTAGAAGTAAATTAAATGTTCATATTATGACATTACGAACAAACATGACGTCTTCTAAACATCAAGATATTTCTAATGCCATTTAACAACAACTGGAGACATTAGTAATGATTGGTATATAAAAATCATGGGGATTTTTGTAATTAAATTCATAAAACACCTGTTTTATTGCTTAAAAGTGTAACATAAACAACGATTTCCGCTATAATGGTGTCATTTAAGCTTACATTGGAGTTGCTACTGGAACATTAAGCCAAGAGTTGCTGTCTCAATCATCAATGTATAATCTTCTTATAAATATAATGAATTTCTCACTTTACTGTTCTCAGAATTATCTGCACAATCATATGTAGATTTTACAACTGTTAGTTTATTATCAATTACTGCAACTAATAAGTGATTTTCAACGATTTCTATCAACTTAGTTTAAATTTCTCATTACCTAGTAAAATCCTGTTTAGAACTGACAGCCTAAGCCACTTTCCATAGATCGTGAATTATTTATTTAAAACTTTCAAACTATTAATGAGTAGTCTACAACTTTACAGTCTAAAATGTCATACTAAAAAAATAATTAACAGTAGATAAGAGATTTTTGAAATAGGACATATTTTTTTTCTTATATTAAGGTCAGGGTTCGGAATAACAACTAAGCGATAAGAATCCAGACTACTTAAACCAAATATTTGGTGGTATGTTCATTAACAATAAGCATTCACATTACTTTACATAATTATCAAAACATTTGCCTCTTAGCCCCTGGTTTTGATAAAAGTTTACTGAGGGTTACTTAAATACTTGCTGGAAGGTCATTTACAATGTGAGAATTGATGAAATGGTAAGAGATCATCAAAGAAGGCTTTTCTAAATTGTGTTGCTAAACTTCTTGTGAAATATTTTAAAGTTGCTATTTTTTGAAAGGGCGCGTGCTTTACATGAAATCAATACTTCGAAATATCATAATTTAAGATAATCTTAAAGCTTATTATTCTTCGTTTATTTACATCATGGATTTTGCGACATAGATAAATTTATGCACAAAAGGTTCAGAAGGCCAAAACAAAAAATTTACAAATGCAAAAATAATATATTGATAAACAACATGATTACTTAGCTCGAAAATTATTCAGAAAGCAAGTAAGAGGGTATGCGCACGGAGAATTGGTCTGTAGTGGTATATTTCAAGTTGGATTGTGACTGGTAAGCAAAATCTAGGACCCATGTTTTGTCCCATTTGGGACTCGTCAGCTAGATATGTCTGCTACCCAGTGTTAATGCTCACGCTGAGTATCGAATTCAGTTCGTTTTGTTCCAAACAATATCACGCTCACCACTAGGCTACTGAGTCCAGACAGCCACACTTATGCAACTGGATGCGGATACATCTAGCTGACAAGCCCCAACGAGCGTTCTGGAATCCGCATGCCAGTCTCAACCCAACTAAAACAATACTTGTGACTTATTCTTATATCGAGGCTATCAGCTCAGGATGCATATATGGAAGTTAAGACTGATCGGCTTCAATCCATTACAAATCACTGGTAAAATTCAAACACATCCTAATTATCTATAGTAGATTATTTTATGATAAATGATCTGGTAAACGCTTTAGAGGCCATTTGATTACAAATACATGCATATGTCATATTAATGAACTCAACTTTCTTTCATTCCTAAGACATTTATCTTTAATGCTTTAGTTTTCAAAGCTATACATTCGAGTAAATAATTATTCTGATGGTTTCACTAGATGACGATAAGATGGAAACAGAAGTTACTTCACCAGTGCCACATTTAAGAATACTTATAAAGTATATCATTTGTATATCCTGGAGAGAGAAAACAATTCCACACAACTTGTGTTCAAAAGCTTCACAGAATGGAATTTTTGAATAAATATGTGGATATAATCCCATAGAAATGTGTTATCACAAGAAAAGATAACTGTTGGTCATATATTATCTTATTGTATTAAAGCTACTCTTGTGCAATACGGAAACTATTAAATCGATGTTATCAACCCTACAGAAGGTTTGAGTGAGTAAACTACACACCTTTAAAATATTATTCTGATATGTCAGTTGAAAACGTCTGTTAGGTGGCAGTATTAAACCTTAACTTTCAGAAAATTAATACACCAAACGAGTATTTTTTATAATTGTGTCGTTTCGATTTAACTAAGAATATATTTCACCTATTTGTCCAAATGCTCTCTCATATGACCTTCATCAAATTTGTAATTGTAGCTCACTTTTTCAGCGTTTACTTATATGAATGAGTCTGTCACGTTTACATACATTACCAATTGTTTTAGTATAGAAACATCATAGAAACTTGGCCTAATCAACTTATTTCCAATAAAGATCATCACCATCATCAGCAACGTAGAACCGGGCACAAACGCCTGCAGGTTCAAGTTGCCATACCACACTAGCACTACGAGAATATTGAGGTAACGTATAGACAGAATACAAGATAGAAGAGTAAGTAAAGATGTCAAGAAATAACAATAGAATTTAAGATCTAGATGAGGTTAAAGAGTGAATACACTTGCGCCACTGTGACCGGTTCTGAGCCATATCACCTAGTGTCTCCAGCCATTTGTTGCGATCATCACGCGGACCCCAACCAGGTAGTCTACATCTACCTACATGGCTTAGACCAGTAGTCAAGGACTTCATGGACTGATGCCATGTTTTGGTTTGGCCGCCCCTAACCTTCTTCCATCCTACTTCGGCCCTAGCTAACATGGCGCGACGGGGTAGACGGTGGTCGGGCATGCGCAATACATGTCCTAGCCATCTCAGTCAATGGAGGTTAATGACCTCTTCGACTGATTTACTGTGTTTCCCAAGAACCTTTTGTCTAACCTCACTATTACTAATCCGGTTATTCCATGGTATACGAGCGATGTTCCGAAGATTCCTATGGTCAAATATCTGGAGACGACGCATATCTTGGGTTTTCATGGCCCATGTTTCGCAGCCATATGTTAAAATGGCGCGGATTGCTGCGCAGTACACCCGGCCTTTCGTTGAGACACGGATATCTCGTCTGCGCCACAAGTGCCGTAGATTGGCAAATGCCAATCGAGCTTTCTGGATCCGCGCTGAGATTTCGTCAGATACCGACCCACCAGAGGTGGTGAGACTTCCGAGATAAGTGAAGCGATCAACGCATTCAATTACTTCACTCCCTATAAATAATTTGGGGGAAGAAGCAGGCCAGTCCTGGAGTAACATTTTGCATTTGGGAGGGGAGAAGCGCATCCCAAATATGCCTGCATTGTTACTCAACGTGTTCAAGAGACCTTGAATGCTGTGTGCGTCTCCACCAAATATGACTATATCATTTGCATATTCTAAGTCGACAAGAGAACCTCCTGGAAGGTGATTAATTCCTGAGAACTTAAAAGAAGTGAGAGAGATTTCTATCAGTACATCTATAATGAAATTAAATAAAAATGGGGATAAGGGGCAACCCTGACAGACTCCACTTGAGGATGAAGTTTCTCGTGACAATTCGCCATATGCTCTGACTCGACCAGTGGTGACCGAGTAGAAAGCCTTTATAAAGTTTATGTACTTTTGAGGTACGCCTTTTAATGACAAACATTGCCACAAGACTTCACGGTCTACAGAGTCGAACGCTGCTTTCAAGTCAAGAAATACAACTATAGTTGGGCGTTGGTACATATGTCTGTGTTCGAGGATCTGGCGCAGGGTGAATATGTGATCAATGCAACCCCGGCCAGGTCTGAAACCAGCCTGCTTTTCTCGAGTCTGTTGTTCCCTAGTGTTGGCTAAACGTCGGATGATTATAGTGGCTAATATTTTAGATACTATATTAGTCAAACTGATTCCTCTGTGGTTATCACAAGAGGATTTCTGTCCCTTTTTGTAGACTGGAACGATCAGCGATCGAGACCAGTCAGACGGGATGGAGTTTAGTTCCCAGACTTTGGCTAATATATCAGTCAACCTGCACGCTAAAACTAGACCACCATCCTTAAAGATATCGGTAGACAACATATCAGGTCCTGCTGCTTTCCCTCGTTTCAATTTACTTATGACGTTTTCAACTTCACTGAGAGTTGGGGGACCTGTGTCAGTTTTCCATTCGGGTAGCTTGGAGATTGTGGGTAAGCTAAGAGTGGCTGGGGGCCAGTTGAACTGTTCCTGAAAGTGTTCTGCCCATCGTTCTAATCTTTTACATTGAGAGTAAATCATCGACCCATCTTTTTCAGAGATGATTTCACTAACTGCCGATTTCTTGATACCGCTGTCCTTTATGAGTCGGAACAGCTGTCTACTATTGCCTGTCGATGCCGATGATTCTATCGCTTTTGCTTTTGTTGCCCACCACTGTTCACGATCCATACGCAGACTCTTTGTCAGTCTACGTTTCAGTTGTCGTCGCTCTTCATCATACTCCGAGCCTGCTGGAACGAGTTTTCGAGCCTCCATCAGTTCCCTAGAAGTTCTAGAGATCCAATGGTCTTTCATTGGATCGGGGTTAGATGCTGATAGCGCTGCAGTGTTTATACCTGCTTTAAAATCATTCCAAGCTACTTCGGGATGAACCTGTTGGTCGTGGGCGACTAAATGCTTAGCCAAATCATTCATAAATGCAATCTTAGCATTCTCAGTCTCAAAGTGATATCTAAAGGGTTTGCCTGATGTAACCTTTCTGCGACCAGCAAAACGCATAAAGATACATGCTCTCACTAGGGCGTGGTCAGAATCTAGACACGTGCCCCAGAAAGTGCGGCAGTCCTCTATACAACCTCTCCAACGGTAGCTGATGCCGATGTGATCAATTTGTGTCCATCGTTGTGTAGATGTTGGGGGTCGCCAGGTTAAACAATGTCTCTCCTTATGCTTAAAGTTTGTGCTAGCTAAGAATAAACGGTAGTCTGAACATAACTGCAACAGACGATCTCCGTTGTCTGTTCTCTGGGCTGGGATGCCGAGTAACCCACCTACGTGCTTTTCAGCCTGATTTAGTCTACCTAATTGAGCATTAAAATCTCCTGCTATAATTACTATGTCTGAGTGCTTAGCTTTCTAAAGGAGGCTGGAGAACTTCATATAGAACTCGTCTTTCACTTCATCTGTGCTGCAGTCAGTGGGGGCATAAGCAGAGAGGACAAAAAGGCATTGGCATGTGTCCCTATCTTTCCGAGTTCGTACTGTGCCATTTAGACAGACAGCGCATAGACGACTGTCTACAGGAATCCACTCGAGAAGAGCCTGTTCTACCCGTAAGCTTAGTGCTATGCCTACACCAGCAAGGCCACGTGAGCTTGCTGTAGGGTCTCCAGATAAACGAAGAGTGAAGTGTGCTGTTCCGTTGCATTGACTAGGTGAAGTCAAACGGATGACCATGCTGGGATCCTGTATGCGTGTTTCGGAGACATAGCATACATCAATCGCAAGAGATTCTAATGTTTTAGCTAAGGCAGCCTGTTGACCGATTTGACACAGCGTACTCACATCAAAAGCTCCAACATGAAGTTTAGAGCGTGGCTTCAGGAGATCTGGTATGATAATTTTGGAACTCGGGTAACCAGTAAAAGTGGTGCGCATAGAAAATGTAGGAGAAGAAGTGTTACAAGTAGAGACCAGAGATGGAGAACGTGTTTGATCATGAACAAGGTGAACTCGAGTGCCATTAGAGGTATGAGGGCGGTTATCACTCCCCGGTTGCCCACACCATGGAAGGGTCATTCTTGAGGAACCTGAAAGAGAAAGAGGATTAGGGTAGGTCGTGATGACCTGAGAGTGTGACCGCAGTGCCCAGGGGACAGCTGTTTGAGGTCGGTCAAGTATATTAATTGTTGCTCCGGTTGTCAGAAGGGGGGGGCATCGGCCTCATGGCTTCCGAAGGAGCTCGGCTTTCACCATGAAGCGTCATATTAGTCCTTCCAACCACAAAATCTTTAAACATTTAGAATACTTTGTAAATTTATCCGGTTTAATAATATAGCACAGATATCAAGATGTATATGAACGAAGTACTGCTTCAAACTATGACTAAATACATACATCTTACATAAAATCTAAGTAATCTTAAATGGGGTTGATTTTGATATAATCGTCCTAAATTAGAAAAGGTTGCCAGTAAATCGGCAGTTGCGTTACTTAATAAAGACATCATAAACGGCAAATATAAGCCGGTAATATTGTTCTCAATTAGATATTCATCAGGCATCACCCCAATGAACAGTGGCATTTTTATGTTAGTGTTAAAATTTATTAAGCCAAACAAGGCAATCTATGAGTAATTAATAATGACGGAGTGTTCATGGTATTTACTGCACATACTACACCAAATACAGGCAAATAGAAATATCGAATACAAGCAGTAAGAGGGACCTCCAGAATTATTAGGTGTAATGGTGTAACTTGAGGGCAAGAGTATTCATACTCAAAGTGAAGTTGTGGGCAGTTTAATACACTAAACTATTGTTCAGTAAGTGAAGTAGAGTAAGCTAACTGATACTTGTTTAGTAGCTTGTATTTAATGCCCCGAAGTATAATTTTTTAGTTGCTTATGATAAGTACGGGTCTATGCAAAATAACTATTATTATTATTAGTAGTAGTACATAATTTAATGATATATATATATAATTATATACATTAATGCTTCTGTAAAAGTCATTCGTATTACATAACGAAACGTTATGATTCTGTAACAAATATTTTTACCTACGTCTTAACTTAAAATTATAAGTATGCTCGCTAAGGATATTGAAATTCCTGTTAGAAATATCAAGTGTAAAGAACAGCAATTTCGAGTTGAATATTCTGTTTATTAGCTACTAAAAATATATATAATGAAAATGTTCCTAGTTACCTGGTCATCTTCCAGGTAAAGAAGTTCTTTGAGGTCAGTTTGAGAAGATGGCTTTACTCTTAAAAATACAGTGATAGGCATTTGAAACTTTTCGGTAACCTTAACCTAATAGCAACGCCACGCCTATTATTTAAAACAACCAAAATACGATATTTTTGGGTAACAACTACAACTTAGATAGCATACTATATCACTTTAAACACGGATATGTAAATATATGCGCTTTTGATATCATAAGGTACATTCAAATTCGTGTCTGGAGCATAAACGACCAACTGTATGTAAGCAAATGTAACCAATCTACTGAATAATAAGGCTAACTGCATAAATTAAGAGATTGAAACAGTGCCTATCTATCAGTGATAAAAACTCAGGGTTCTCTGAGAGTTTCTGACGAAAGTGCGATGCCATGCACGTTAGTGTGCCGATGGAACTGATTATTGGTAAGCGTAATTAAAATTCCAGATCCCTCCAGTTTCCTAGAATTTGTTTGGTAGTCAATAAAACTGCCAAACGCTACACGGACCCCAGTCAGAACGGCCTACAAAAAGCCAATAATCAGTATAACGACCAGATGTTGAGAGGAATCTACGTTTCTCCGAGGTCAGGTCAAACTAGATTTCTAACACTGGGAACTTAATCATCTGAAAATCAGCTTTGATTACCATTCATGTAGACAATAAATAACTATTAGGGCTGGATTTTTAAGTCCTGTAGAACTTAGGGAAATATGAAAAGCGTGAAGTCAGAAAAGCCTTCAAGGGATGGGAAGGCACTATCAATCTTCATCACACTTGACTAAAAGCCCTTCAATCTTGTCTCCCTTAGGAAAAAGTTGGCGCATTAAATTTATTCGCAAAACTGAACTTAGGTGCCCTGTAGACAAATTGAACGTGAATTATCATGTCTTAAATGTGGAAACTTTAGAAGACATTCACTAGCAGGTGGAATGTGAATTTTATCTTCACTGTGCTGTCGTGAAAATTGAAAGTCCCTGCTGATAAGTGTCTTGAAAAGTACCGACAGATCAGTTTTTCTTCAGGCAAACAAAATTTCCAAGGGGCCCTCATTAACTTAATCCTGAGAGATGCCAATTGGCGGGGTAAAAATAAAACAAACAGTGATGGTCAATGCAAGCTTTATAAATTTCTGAACAAAAGGCTTAGGCCGAAACAAGCATTTGTATAAGAAAGCGCTGGTCATGAAGTTTGTCGCTGACCCAAAGAGCTTGTTCTATCACACACAGTTTCTTTCCGACAAAGTAAAGCCAAATTTCTACAATTATTGCGTCTCATTTGACCAACTAACAGTGAGACATACTCTAAGGTGCTTCATGGCCGATCATTACCGCCTAAGGCTCTATACGGTACCAACCAGTCTGCTGCCCGAATGCTTCAGTTTAAGAGCTACGAGGATCTTTAAATTCAATCTAATTGTTGAATGAAGGCTTCAGAAACTGACACAATTAAACAAAACTACTTTTTCTGACCCAAATATAATAATAAGAAGTTATTTTTAAGTAACATTTTTACATGAGAGCATACCAGTTTATAGACATGAACAGAATGATATGGACTGTTTTCAATAGGGTTTTGATAGAGTTACTGCAATGGAATTCACGCTTTATGAAAATATTGACTAACTAAAAAGCCATCGATAACAAGCTTCATAGTTTCCAGTACTATGGTACTACAGGTATATTTTGTATTACAGAACACTACTAACAAGCAACCGCGCTTTTTTGTGGCACTGTAAATCCAGGAAATGGCTGCGAGTAAGCAGAATGAACCATAGTGGCTACCCATGAAACTAGATAAGGCTGATAGTTTGATATTTAGTTAAGGGAGTCAATCTATGTTTGTTAGTCTTGAGCGGCGAGTTATTGATGCATTAGTCGCGTTTACAGTAAGTTGTTTAAAAGAGACCAATTCCTCACGAGAGCAGACCATAAACTCGAGGAGACGGTGACATAGAACAATATGTGAAATAGAAGGAAAAAAAATCGAATTTAATTAGTGGTAGCAAAATAATCAGTTTTAAACCAGAACCTTCTTTTCTCCCGTTTGTTTTACCACAACGTACGTGATTGTAGTGTTTGCACTCTTAGAACCATAATAACCCATTGTTGATTGGTTCGAGGTTATATGGTAAGCCATCGAAGATTTGGTACAAGTCTTTAGATTCTAGATATGGGGTGATCAATCGTTTGAATATTGGGATAGATTTAGTAGTGCGGAGATTTTGTGATAGTTTAATGAGCAATCGCTTATTAGAGACTTTGCCAAAAGCTTTACTGAAGTCGAGAAACAAACTGGACACTAGGAGCCCTTTGTCCGGTTGTGTAGTTATGTCATCTAGATAGTCTATACTTTACTCCTCTGTCATAAAAGTGATTAACTCTCCCTAGCAAACAACTATTTCACTCTACCAAATAAGATGGGACGTTCGCACAACTGAATAATATTTAGTCAGATTAAATTCCATTATCGACAGACATAGTGCTGGAGTTGACTGGACAATGCGTAAATATTGCTGCTGGCAGACAATATCGCCCAAAGTTAAGACTTTATCCATTGTGTAGTTAATTTATAATACATCAGTCGTTTCAACATTCTGGACGCCTAGTATAGCTTTTTGCCTCCATTGATTACAGGGATTTTAATGTGACTGCTTTGAGTTCTGACAAAATATACCAGTGAGCTGGGTGGTTTATGTTTTACATAAAAATACAAGTCAGGTGTTTGACGGATGTTTAATGATACCTACAACCATATACACAATGACATCAAACGTCCTGCAACACTCTCTAATCACAGTCTTCAGTAATCTGTAAAACACTGTAGTCTTATCAAAATGTCAAGCGAAAAAATAGTAAATAGTGTAAAATAATAGGTAGCTTGCAGGAATTGATGAGTAGCAATAATAAGCGTTTGGTTGTGTTAAAACCTCACAGCCACCTTCCATAACGAGTTAGGCGCAAAACTTCTTTTTTATATTAACATAATATATGAATAGCAGAATATAATAAAAGTAAACGTTACACTAATATAAATGGCATACGATGCAATCTAGGTTTCAATATCTTCAATGGTTTAGACATCGAGTGAATTCACAAATAGTCTTCAGTTTTCTATAATATAGACGATTAATAACAGCCTGATGCTTAGTAGAACTGAGTGAAGGATTATCCAGAATAGGCCAATGAACCAGTCATGGTGTCACATTAATGTGATGGTTTTGCATTTTTTCAGCTCTTTACTCCAGGGGCTAACTGATTTTGTGACTATCACAATTAACTATCACAAGCTTGTTCGAAAAAATGGTGACGGATGGGAGTATTCAGAACTACCTGCATCTTTTTCTACTTTTACCACTTTAAGGAAAACTCGGCAGCAAGTAAGCTTTATATGTGTCGAAATGGCAGATATCTACGGTTAGGGCGAACCAGGCTGGCGTAAAATACCGTATCTTCAATACAAAAATACGTAAGTTGGGGGACTTCACAATTCATCCAGATACTCAGTAGTAATTAGAATAGTAAATAATGGCTACGAGTAGGCTTACTAAACCCATGATGTAAACCACCAGTTCCCTCACTATAAACTAATCTTTCAGATCATCAAGTAATGATTAATAAACCCAGTGAATATGTAGTTTGGGATTATTTGACGTTGATGCCGACATCATAAGTTTTAATGGGCAATAGTAGCTAAGGCCTCCTGATCAAGTGTCGCGACGAAATTACGCTTCGATACTAAGTGTAATGCCAGGACTCTAGACAGCACTGCTAGAAGTCAAAAGTCTGCCTATCAGTGTCTTTAAACAAAATAATATTCATTTTGTTTGTAGTTGTGCTTGCTTCTTGTCTTTTTAAAGGGATAACCTGGAAACAAATGTTGTCCGATTTAACCGATTCCGAAATAACCCGATCTGTTTTGTGCAAAGTCCCTTCGGTTTAAAATGCAGTTAAACGTGGATTCCAAATCAACAGTATGGGGAAGACTTATTCGAATGACACCCGAAGGTGGTAACATACCCTATATAGTACCCATCCCTGCTAGCCTCACACAGTAATCTAGTTTACGCTAAGTTATGTTTCGAGTACTTGTTGAGTGTCTGCTGGACATGAAGACCAGCCTTTCAGTTAACATTGACTGCTCTAGACTGAAACCAGAAGGTGTAGTATTATTGAAAGATAACTACCTTTGTCTGTGACTAGCGTGATCAGATAAAACTCTTACTCCTAGTGATATACTTAGTGTCGGAATAACTGCAGGTCCCATTTGTGGTTGCA
Source organism: Schistosoma mekongi (assembly GCA_034768735.1). Classification (NCBI taxonomy): domain Eukaryota; kingdom Metazoa; phylum Platyhelminthes; class Trematoda; order Strigeidida; family Schistosomatidae; genus Schistosoma; species Schistosoma mekongi. The sequence goes on along the minus strand of CM068305.1, from coordinate 48,258,624 downwards.
ATACATCTTGTAGTACGTATTGAAGCTGCAATCTTAGGTTAGTGTAATTATGCCAAACTATAGATACATTTTCAAAGTTTTAGATATGCCTACATTGGTCATAGAGAGTCGAATATCTTAGTACATGAGGACAATAGAATAAGTGTAAGAAATTTCTATATATATTGTTATACGTTTTTTCATTCGTTCATTTAGCTAATATTTTTGTCCGCACGAAATGAAGATGATTAATCAGCATCATGATGTTTTAAAAAATATTCGACGTCGAATATAGCCATCGCCCGATCGCTAACGTAATCCGTTCTTCAGATTGGCATGGTTGTCGAACAACAACCCCTGTGTAACTTTTGCTGTTAGCATTGTCATCAGCAGTTCTCTGTACCTGGCAAATTATCTTCACTGAAAAGCGTATTCTTCATATTAGGGGTGGGCCAGTCTGAGGTAATCATAGTGTGAAATGACCAATTGGGCAAGCAATTATTTATTTGGCGAAAGCAGAGTATGTCATACAACATTACATACCTTACTTCCAAGTATCAATTTGCACATCCTCCGCGTTCTCTGGACTGTGTCGTTTATTAGCTTGCTTCTCTTGGTTGTTCTCGATACTCCTCTGTATTTTAATCATGCTTTACTTCTTGCTACCTCGCAACTCGCCTTGTATGCTGTTTACCGATTCTTCCTAATTTCCTTTGACGCTCTGCTACCTACTACCTATTGATGACCATATAAGTAGTATCCACCACAATAGTGTAACTTTGACGTATGATTGCACGAATTAAGAGGTTGGTCCATTTTGTCCAACATATGACTGAATGTTGGTTAATAAATGATCAACACAAACGGTCTCACTAGGCACATAACAAAAACTAATAAATCATAAGCCAGCAAATCCATTTACAACATGAGTACAGCATTCGTACATGGAGTAAATCGGTCATACTTTGTTTAAATCTTCTGTATTGCTGTCACCGTGAATATACCTATGTATCTCATAAGATATTATCATCAATATGAATTATATTAAAAGGACAAGACAATCGATATGTCATCGTCACGGCGCTTAGGGGATCATCGGTTGATGCAACTTAAACGAATGGTTGCATAACTTAAGCATCCACATAGTTCTAAGTAGTGGTCACCATATACGAAGCTAATAGTCTATCATTTCAAGTTCACTTATGGATAATTAAACATATTACCACAGCTATACGATTATATGCTTTCGTTTTACGTCGTTGGGAAAAAGATTTTCCAAATAAAGATTTTTTCTGTAGTATTGGAGATTTTTAGATTTTAGATGGCGCAAAATGTGTCCAAGGATTTTCACTGCTTTATGACAGAACACAACTAGGTAGTAACATTTCTTCAAAATCAGTTAATTACGTGAACAAGTTCAGTGCACTCAGTACATAGAATATCGGTTCCACAAGAAAGAGAAAAGTAAGATCGACAGCTTTCGTCAAATCTGGCGTTTACCATTCCGTAAGAATACTGACAATGTACCAACCTGATTACAACTTTGTGGACTTTTTAGAGTACCCTCGCAAACACTTGGTTCTAGAAGAAGAAAAACGTAGCAATTCCAAATGGGGGGCAAAATTGTTGAAAACGGTGAGTGTATGCACACTAAATCTTTTGTACGCTAAGGAAGATAGGTCGCATTTATCCAGAAGCTGACTGCAAGCCAACTGTAAACATAAAATATTTATAGATACGTGCCCTTTGTTCTAAGACGTTTGATAGTCAGCACATTGTAGTAGTTGCTAAGTCTGTAGTGAAAATCGCCCTCAGATAGTTTAGTGTCTGAAAAAAAGGAAGTTTATAAATATTCACCGGGCGTATGTTTGTATAATTGTGTCTAGTATGTAATACAATGCACCCTTACGTATTTATTTGCAGCAGCGGTATGCTATGGCATTCCGTTAATTTCAGCAGATCTTTCTGTATTTCTGAGTTACCACCCACAGTCTACACTGCTCCACATATCAGAATAGTTAACTTATGATGAAGATTATATTAACAGGCAATTACCGTAGCAATTGGCGCACAAGATGAATTACACTAGTCCCAGGTGTGTGCCACAGTGAAGTCTACTAAATAAAGTTCGCAAGACCGGCAATTTTGTGCTAGGTCATACTCTGTGTGCGCCATCCCCAAATGAAATGATCATTTCTTCACCTCCCTTAATTCAGCTATTGTTTAACTTAATAGAATAGTATGGCGTACCTCATCTTCAAGTGCGATAGCAAATCTGTGAGGCACGAACAGGTTTTTATAAAACTACACGGCTTATCAGAAATTACTGGGCCGCGAAAATAATCAAATGATTTTCTGTTAACAAGCTCTAGATTCTTGACACATTTATCAGTGCGATAATTCTTTCGTACATTACTCACATTTGTTTTGAAAACAAGACGTACTATAGCACTATTCGCATATCTTGGTGACCTACTTTAAACTGTAGTCAGGTTAGGACATGTACTCAAACGAGTTTGGATAAAGCTGCCAATCCCTTCCGTGCTATGTGATATATTTCTTTAGGTTCATTTTTGCACGTACGGTTTATTTAGTATCCAAAGGAAAAAAAACCCTGAAGTGTGACGGTAACTAGATGTTCTTAAGAGGATTTTATTCCGTGAATAAGAATGGTGTTACTAAAGTGTCCTTAATTTGAAAGTAGTCTGGGGATTACTTAGTTGCATTTATACGATCTTCTACTAATACAGACAGCAGACCATTGACATACAATGTAGAGTACAGTCCTTCTTATTTGTCCCATACATTAATCAGGAATCCAGGTGTCATAGTAATTCCCCATGGCCTCCTAACTAATTTCCTTCGTGTATCGTCCTAAACTCCCCTAATACTGTACTGTATCATGTTCATTATCGGTTTATCGGTATAAAGGCTCGAGCATATCGTTGTTAAGCAGCCCGAATTTTTTATTCCTTTCCATGTACGGAGAATACTAAGAAGTTCATTTCTCAACTAGTTAGGAAAGTTTTATAGTCAACGGTGTCGCCCATGTTACATAATGTAACTAATTTGTATTATTTCGGGATCTTCCTGGCCATTTCCCCTGATAAAGTAGCATAAACATGTGCAAAATGTTTATGGAAGATAGGCTGAAGTGGAAAATAGTGGTAATTGAAACGTTCAAACAAAGTTTGTTTAAGTCAAGTAGCAGTTGCTTATAGAAGGATGAAGCTTGTAAGGTGCGTGGTTTACGTTTTTACGGTGGTCATTGTTTAGCCTTCTGGAGGCTTGTACGAATGCCAATTTATGCACATAATATTGCGTAAAATATGACTAGGTCTTGGCTATTCTGGGATAGCTGCAGGAGACCAGTGAGTGTCTGTAGGCGCTCACTTTGCCAAGTCATAGAGGTTACAGAACTCCTTTTGACTAACTAAATAAAAGTTTAACTCTGCTGTTAGATATTGAGATGAAATATTAACCCCAAACAAGTCTCTACCATGGTTCATCTTTTAGAGTTTCTGGTTCCCCCAACCACTTGTTAAGTATATCAGCATTTTAATAAGTAGACCAGTCAGACCAGATATGTGCATGGTGGTAGCTATAAAATTGGCTATTTGAAGGTAATCTAAGTAGGCTGTAGTTAGGTATACGATTAACAGGTCTTTTCAGTTCTTAGTACCCTTCCCCAGATACTTGCAGTATAACCGTATCTCACTGACATTGGTTTGTACTCCCTAGGTCTAAGGCTTATAACCTAGTGGTTTTGTCATCTATAATGACTTGTCTAACTCGTTTATGGAGTCGATTAACGTCACCATAGTCCCGTGTGCAGACTTTTGAACATGTATTTTAAGTTCATGTATTTCTTTCATACTGTTTCTTGCAAATTGTTTGTTAATTATGTTTGGAAATTCTTGTGATCCGCCATAAAACCTGAAAGGTTTTGGTTAGATTAAATTCTCCGACCTGAATGACTAAGTTATGACTAAGATGGTGGTTTTGAGACCTTTATCTTAATGCCCCTATATTCCCTGCTTGGTTTTTTAATCATAGTTAGCAAGGTTGACAAGCGTTGTAGTCTGTTACCGCTACCTCTTCTTTATGGTCGTCCTAACGTGTTTGTACTTGTGAATCCTGTGGTGAGGGTCAACTATTTTCCGTCCAATGAGCATTTGGTTTGTGGCCCATATCTGACGCCTATCTCCAGAATATAATGACGGTGCTTGTAATGAAAGTATAATTGCTTTCGAGTGGGTGTTTATCTTTTGGCGAAACTCATTCTTGAAGTGAAAAGTGCGTTATGCTCGTATTTTCGAGATGGCATAGATTTGTAGCTTAGAAGGATTGTTTGTCACGATGACGTCCAGAGTGACAATGAAAGCTCCACAATTAAGCCAACCAGCTCAGAGAACGCAATCTGGCCATAAACATTCTTTTGAACTAAAAATTATCATTTATCACGTTTTATGCCGATGTATCTTTTCCAGTCCAGTTTTTATTGGCAGGTTGACTGATATATTAACCGACGTCTGGGAACTGAACATCCTACCCGACTGATTTCATTTGCTAATTGTCCCAGTCTACAAAATGGGACAGAAATCCTCTCCTGATAACCACAGAGGTATCAGTTTGACTAACGTATCTAAAATATTATCCTCTATAATCATTCGGCGTTTATCCAACACTAGAGAACAGCCGACTCGAGAAAAGCAGGCTGGTTTCGAACCTGGACAAGGTTGTGTTGACCAAATATTAACCCTGCACTAGATTTTCGAAAATAGACATGTACTGACGTCCGAGTATAGTTGTGCTTCTTGACTTGGGAGCGGTTTTCGACACCGTAGACCGTGAAGTCTTGTAGCAGTGTTTGTCACTAAAAGGCGCACCTCAAAAGTACGTAAACTTTTTAAAGGCTCTCTACTCGGTCACCACCGGTCGAGTAAGATCTTATGGCGAGTTGTCACGAGGAATTTCATCCTCAAGTGGGGTTCGTCAGGGTTGCCCTTTGTCCCCTTTATTTAATCTCGTCATAGATGTACTGTTAGAAATCTCTCTCACTTCTTTTAAGTCCTTAGGAATTAATCTCCTTTCAGGAGGTCCTCTCGTCGACTTAGAATATGCAGACGATATAGTCCTATTTAGTGAAGACTCTGGCCATTTGCAATCTCTTGAACACGTTGAGTAACAATGCAAGTATATTCAGGATGCGCTTCTCCCCTTCTAAGTTCGAAATCTAACTCCAGGATTGGTATGCTACTTCACCTAGATTAGTTATAGGGTGTGATGTGATTGAATGCGTTGACCGCTTCACTTATCTCGGAAGTCTCATCACCCCTGATGGGTCGGTGTCTAATGAAATCTCAGCACGGATTCAGAAAGCCCAATTGATATTTGCCAATTTACGCTACTTGTGGTGCAGGCGAGATATCTGTTTCTCGACGAAAGACCGGGTGTACTGCGCAGCAGTCCAGGTCGTTGTAACATATAGCTGCGAAAATTAAACCATATAAACTTAAGATATGCGTCGACTTCGGGTAATTGATCATAGAAATCTTCGTAACCGCTCGTATATCCCTTAGAATACTCATTTTCCTCCATTTGTCTATCCCATCAGCAGTAAACTTTTAAAATGTAAGAACTAACGATCAGAATTTTTATTACGTTCCTACTGTATAATGCTTATCTAGGTCTCAGACGCCTTTTCATCCTTTAGTGTCGCTAACTTGAGTGGTTAGAGCTGTCACTGATTTTTGAAAGCGGTTTGTGACAAGTAACTAGTCATACCCAATCTTATAACATGTATTCTGATTGATGTTAAAACCCATGTTCAGAATGTATTCCATTTCTTGGTAAACTGATATCTAGTAGGAAGAGTCCTGGTTATTTTACTTTGTTTCTACAGTAATTAATCGTATCGTACTTTCCTTCCTACAACTTGTTGACTGGTTGAGCGATTAATAGTATTGTTGTGATCATTAATTGTGGATAGTTCCACTTAATAGTTTATTTGTTGATATGTTAACCATCACAAAGATTAGTTAATCATATTTGACCATCACTTAAATGACGTTAAATTTTACTATTTCCCAAAGTGTGAACTTAGTGAGACTGCATATTGTCAGCGTCTTCACTAACTAGGACCATATCGTCTGCGTATTCAAATTGATAGATAAGCCTCGTAGGAGTTCAGTTCCTGGTTAGATAAAGAGAGTGTAACTTCAAGTATGATATCTATAACGAAATTATAGTTTGCCACAAGCTCTAGCTCAACCACTGGTGTTCGAGTGCAGAGCTTTCGTAATATCTATGTATCTCCGACGTATCTGATTTTAATTGTAAATTGCAACAGAACCTCTTGACCTACGTAGTCAACGGCTGCTTTTAAGTCAAGGAATACTATTGTCGGACGTGTTTATTGTCTAGAATCTGACGGTTACTAAGTGTCTGGTTTTCCCGAATTTGTCTTTTCATAGCTTTAGTTAGACGTCTGATGACTACAATAACTAACAATCTAGTTATTATTAGTCAAACTGATTCCTCTGTGGTTGTCACAAGAGGATTTTTGCCCTCTTATAAACTAGAAAAGTCAGCTATTGAGACCGGTCATTAAGTGGGGAATTAAACATGTGGTGTTATAATATGGCGGCATCTGATATATCTCCTTAGATTCCAAGTGAAATGATCTACAGCTCAACTAGATTGTAAATTGATTGGTCTGTAATGTTCCGTTTCTTACGGTGGGGTAGACGAAATCTTGGCAAGTGAGTGAATATTCCCATGATAAACAAACCGAAGCTACCACGTTCAGTAAATGAATTTCCTAACAACTCATTGTTAACTAAACGTAAGGTTTCACGATATTGATACATGTAGTCTGTACGTATGTGATAATTAACTGTCAGTAGTGGGTTGGTCGAGTATAAATGTAAAGTTAAATTTGAGAATATACATGCTAATCCATTTCCTATTCATTACTTTACGTGTTCTAGATTTCTCATTGTTTTTCATGGTTGGTCTAGTTACTTGTTTCATAGTTTACTTTATAATTTAACACTTCATACAATTTTGATATAAACGGATGTACATTATCTGACTATTTTATCTCTGAATAATTTAAGGTTTCTTATGAAACTGTCCCATGAAACAGTAACCATTGAATTAAAAAATGGTACACAGGTTCATGGCAGCATTGCTGGTGTTGATGTGTCAATGAATACACATATGAGGTCTGTAACTTTGACTCTTAAAAATCGGGATGCTATTAATTTGGATACATTAACTGTTCGTGGGAACAATATTAGGTATTTTATTCTCCCTGAAAGTCTCCCACTGGACACACTTCTAATTGATGAAGGTCCTCCGAAAAGGAAACCTGGACGTGAAGGTAATTTGATGATTTAATTCAGGGCTGTGTTTTGAAGCTCTTATAAATTTTTGTGTTCAGTTCCAGTGTTTTTATTTTGTTCTATTTAGTGCAACGGATTGGAATAGCTTATAGTGAATATTTTTCTTTCATATAATTTTATATGGTAGAGGCAATTCGTATTTCAAAATGTTAACTTTGAAAGTGTTATATTCTCTATGGTAGATCGCGAAACTTTTCTTTTTCGAAAAGGCAGTCAAATTAAACGTGCAATTACCGACAGTAATTAGTTAAACCCTATATCAGCGGAATAACTCGTTAATCCCTTACCGAGTAATTCTAATAGTTTTCGTATTTTTGTAGTATATATTGTTGTCCAGTGAGATAATAGTTTTACAATTAAGGCATTCAACCCAGTGTACAACGCCCGGAATTTTATCCCACATCGATAGATGGCACTTGATAAGATTTAATTTGGTTAATAAGTAACATGACATTTTAAGACCCAATGCGTCTTCAATTCGAGAGGCTAGATTATCTGTTTATTTTAGTGTGCCTTCATATGCATTAAACTCCCAAGTCATAACTATATATATCATTTCATCTCATTTCTATTTCATTTTGTATCTTTTATCAGAACGTCCTACTATCCGTGGACGGGGTCGAGGCCTAGTTCGTGGTCGTGGACGTGGTGGACCTCGTGGTCGCGGTCGTGGTCCTCCGATGCGTTACTGAAACCTTATATCACTGTGTATATGTTAAATCACCTGAAATTGTTACGACAACTTTATTTCATTAATAAAAATTTTTTATAAATGCTTTATTTTAATAATGGTTGCTAATTAAGCTCGGGCTTTTCTAGAAGGAGGGATATATTGTATCTGTTTGAAATACGTAACTATACATCCATATAATCTTTTAAACAACAATATATACAGTTGGTACAGCGTAAAGATTGTCGTTTGCACCAAGTGTTCTCTCGATTGCTTGTACGTCGTTTTAATGACTGCATACCTGAAAGTGCGAAACATTAAGGATAATTAGTGAGTAACTACAGTAACATTACTAATAGACTTTAAGTGATTATTACAGTAAACAGTAAGTACTGATCAAAGTAATATTTCGAGATTATATGTTCTATTCTGGAACTAACGCTCAGTATTTAGGAACCAGATAAATTTTCCGTCTCAAGCGAAATTAGATCACATTTAAAATAAATCACTGCATCTGTGCTTCGGAATTGAGGGGTTTGATGAGTCATTGTGGTGTGTAGTGTTGCTCAGTAGTTTGCACATAACCCTCAAAAACAGACGGCTTAGGTGACGGGTTTATGTTATTGCCACAACTCAAATGCTATTTTATACTTAAGAAGAAAACATCCTGTGTCAGTAATGCATCTGCTTGATGGGCATGAGTTTCGTCCCTACCGCCAGTCATGTTGAAAATAACCGTATCTCATGCACAGTAATAGTCAGTTTGGTGAATTCCCACTAACCTGTAGATAAATAACTGCTACTTTTCTTTTGGTATCCTGGGATGTGATCGTTTGGTTACGGTCTTCATGAATTTCGTCAGCAAATTTCTACTATTGGGATATACTTGGACAGTAGAATGTGCCATCAACGATCCACGGCGATGGGGCATAAAGTTCAGACTAGCCACTTCTGTTGCTATTTTCGATGAGCGACGTCGGCCGGAATTAATTACTTTCTTTCGGTCGCGTTTACGCTTTTCGTGAATTTGCCTGACACTAACTATATTCTTTTTGTATGAGTCGTTTAGGTTGTCATAATTCTCCATGGATTTCTTTTCATCTGTGTTATGGGTCGCGGTGAATATGTCTGATATACCACTTGAAGCTTCCTTCAATGCGAATTCTGACTCACTCGAGTCGATATCCTCAAAGTCATCAGCTTCCGGCTGTCCCGTAATGTAAAAATCTGGATCCTTTGAAAAATGTAAACAATGATAAAAGTTATATCAACTAATGATTAGTTCTCAAATGATGCAGAATTCCTACATAAGCAATCTGCAACTCTTGAGACGTATAAAATGATGAGTTATTTCTTAAGAAATGTATGCTTAGTGAGCAGTTTTAGTCTCGCATTTGTACAGTTGTTATGTTCTCAGTTCTCTTCAACGAGGTTTTCCTGCATCTTGATATTCGACATAGAATTAAATGCGATGGAGTGTAACAAGTAAACCCCCGTAATGTTTTATATTCAGAGTTGCACAGAAACGTCTTATCCATAGATCTGAGAAGTAATTTCGAATTAGTTCAATGACACATGTGGTCCCGTGTTGCATGTCGCTACCTTTAAAGCTTCCCATTTAGTACTATGAATTTTACATTTCGATAAACGATATTCTATGAATACAAACGAGTTGTGTCGTAGTTCATGTAGGTTAACAATTCCATCAGCATAGAACATAACCTGATCTGTGCTTACGTTGCTCTCCTTTTTTTTTTAGAAAAATTTTGACTGTTAGGAATGATTTTATTTCACCCATCTACACGATATCTATAACTAAGAGTAAAGTTATTCTTGTTGTTAGGTTAGTTTTCATTTTAGATGTATTACGCATGGTGCAATTTCTCAGTCATTCTAATGTATATATTCATTTAAATTATCTGAGAACAAACTCGTATTTAATTTGTATCATTTAACTTACTTCATCGAAGTCTCCAGTAGTCATTGAACGTTTAATTATAGAGCTTTGTTCCATTTTAAATGGATTTACATTGAACTGACCGGTAAGACAAGGATAGCCTAATGTAGTATGTGCAGATTTTAATGGCGACGAGCTACCTGATCTTGATACTGAAGCGCAATTCAATTTAGATTCACAAGATATATCTTCGAATTCATTATTTAGATCACTTAGTGATGAATCGATACCTAATTCACCTTGGCTGCATCGTTGTTTTAACTGTTTCAGTAGAATACAGAATTCACTGCGTAATTTTGCTAACTTCAAATTATTGGTTGCTGAAGACCCAACCATATTTTTATCGTTAGTTGATTCTTCTAACTGTTGTTGAACCCATCGAAGTTGTTCCTGTAGCTATATACATTAAAAGGTGATGTGGAACAAAATTAAGAAATTAAACATTCAGTAGTAAATTAATCTTTGCTAATGATTTCAATGAATAAATAGTAATTCAGATAATATTCCCAATTCATTCTGTGTAATGTTAACTTGGTTACACTGAAAATACTTTATTGTCCTCTATTAAATTGAAAAGACTAAAAATACTAGGAAGTGCATATCTACTGTAGTACAAGCGGACATGTGATTCTTATAACACATCCACTCATATAATCTTTTTTTAATTCGTTTCAGTACTCTGCTATCTGGTCACCTACAAATTTATGCAATATGATGCATCTGTTTCTGCTTTTTAGGTAATATTTTAGAGTTCATTTATCTGTCCTGTCAGCTAGTAAAAAGAAGAAATATGCCTAAGGTGCTTTAATTAATACCATTTTGCTGACAGTAGTCCATATAGGATCTTAATTAATCGAGTAGAAGATATTTAGTAAATAGTCAGTTTGTTTGTTGCTTTCAGGGTGCAGGTCAAGGGATAGTTCTATAAAATATAATTTACCAACTAAATTCATCACTGTAGTTAGAACGCGATATATTAGTATCCACAGTTTCAGATGCATGTAAAAGAGGCATATTTCCTAAATGCTGATTAAAAGAACTTTGGTTGAATCCGTATATTGAGATACATTTAGCACACAAGTTATATACAATCAAAATATGCGTTATTACCAATAAACAAGCGAAAAAAAATGTTGACACTCTCTGGACTAATTTTCTACTGATTGACAAATAGATAATAACCTCAAAATGGGCAAAATACAAGTTATATTAAGGCACTACTTATTACTCCCAGAAAACAGGACCTTTCAATGCATATTTATTGGGTGATTAACAAGGAAAAAATGTGCTTTTATGAATATATACTCGTATCTTTATCATATGCTTCAAGTTTGAAGTATTAAGACTTGGCTAAACATTGTGTATTATAAATTATTATGATCTACGAGTTTATTTCAGTTACGACAAATACTTCCTACACAAGTGAATATAAATGAAATTGTCCACATCAGCCCACATAGTGACTTTGGAATGGCGAAGCTCATATTTCAAATATATAGCGGTAAATAATGCCTCTCATGTACCCTTTGAACAAGTAAATTATCTGGTTTTTGCTGTATAAGACAATATATTACTTATTACGCATGCCACTCCACTTCCTTGTGAAACGTAAGTCAGACTTAGGATATCCAAAATTTCGACACGATTGTATTAAACGTACAATGCTCGCATTTTATTTCAAGTGAGTCCTGTTTGAAATGATTAACAATATGTCGGATATTTAAGGCTGTAGGTTTTCTGGTCCCGATCCAGTTGAAACTTGGCCATATCAGGTGTATGTTTATAATGGGCTGGTCGGAGCATTTATCTAGATAGGATTCTTATCTTTTCGATTTTCGATCCATGAACGAATAATAAATTGTATACATTTCGTATTAAATTTGATCAATTTTCAAAAACTACTTTTAGCAACAAAAGTAGTGTACTTCTATCAACCAATTAATCAATCAATGTCTGTTACCCCATGCGGAGCACAGGCCGCCGACCAGCATTCTCCAACCAACTCTGTCCTGGGCTTCCCTTTCCAACTCTTTCCAAGTGCTCTTCATTCTCTTCATACCTGTCTCCAATTCCCGACACAATGTGTTCTTTGATCTTCCTCTTTTTCTTTGGCCCTCAGGATCCCAAGTTTGTCTTGTGATAGTTTGATGATTTCCTCATTGTATGTCCTATCCACCTCCAGCGTCTTTTCCTGATTTCCTCCTAGGCTGGAAGTTGATTACTTCTCTTCCATAAAAGGCTGTTGTTGATGGTATCCGGCCAACGGATCCAAAGTAGCTTACGCTGACAGCTGTTTATGAATACTTGTATCTTTTGAACGATGCTTTTCGTTGTTCTCCAAGTTCCAGCTCCATGCAACAGAACTGCCTTCACATTTGTATTGAAACTTTTAACTTTGGTGTTGACTGGCAGTTGGTTTGAGAATGTACTTGTGTGCCATAAAATAATAAATATCACTGAGGAATGTGTACAGAATTACCTCATAGGCACATGGATTTTAAAGTGAAATTACAAAATAAACAGTGTTCAGTCACGTACTGTTGAAGAATTACTTTTAATAGCGCCCAATTGAAATCAGCATGTTAAGAATACAACCAAAAAATATAGTAAACCAATCTCCACAAAACCATTTCAGCTTAAATAATACTCAAATGAAAATATTCTATCGCATACTGTGATCCAGCTGCGAATTTGTAATGATAGAGTGATGAATTGGCGTTCTACTTAAACTAATGATTACTCATGAATGACTTGGACGAAAATTACGACATCGTCAGTATAGTTGTAAAGCTTTTGAAAATCATAAAACACGTGCATATAATTTAGAACCTTTCAACATGATAAAAATTTCAGGAAGCTGACATGAATGAGGATACAAATATATCGAATGAATCAAGATACACAGAATCTACAAAATCGCTAGTAGATTGTAAACATAGTCGTTTTCTTAATCATCAAGGACAACTGATTCGTATGACATTTTCGCAGTACAGTACAATAAGTTAACCAACATACTTGATTATCTGTGTTGGTCAACGCTGTTTTTAAACGATTGTGACATAAATCTGTCAATAAAACTCAATATCAACATTTTGACTGTTAAACAACTCAAAGAACTTCTTAGTCTTCCGTCTCAGATTAACTTTAGTTAGACAAAGAATTAAAACCATGAAGCAAAGGGTAACTATTCCGTTTTATTGTTGGATTTATGGAAAAGTGCGAATCCACAACCTCATCAGGATTTGTAACTAAGACCTTCAAACTTCGTGGCGAGTGCTTGGCCATCAGATAGATCCAAGGTGCGGTCGCCATTGTGAACTAAATATTACATGCCACGACAAAACAAATATCAAATTCTTCCTTATTTTTATTGGTTGTCAAACTAAGACCAGTCTGTAATGTAAAAATAAAAAAATTCGACAAACTCGGTACACGAACTCATTTTTATGTATTAGATAATCAGTTTACCTGTTCAATAGGCTGGCAAGCTTGATAAGCATGCGTTGATTTACTTGAATCTGATGGAAATGACCTATATTGAGCTTCGTTTAATTTACCACAGGATTGTTTGTAGTGATTGACACTAGAAACGTTTGACGTGTATTCTGAGCTTGATTGGCTACGTGATAAAGCATCTCCGTTAAGTGAATCGGTTGCATTTAATAGATTAGGAGATGAATTGTTAGTTGAAGTTTTAACAGGTGAAGGGGTAGTGGTTATTGTTTTTTCATTTGTCGATGATATCTCATTATGTAGTACTAAACTTGGATTTAACGATGGACTCATACTAATTGCAGATAATGCTGATACAGATGTTTCAACATTGGAACTATGACGTAACCAACGACTTGCCATACTAGGTACATGACGTCCAGAAAGAAGCTGACACATTTTGTTAAGCTGTTTATTAAAGAATATTTAAAATACATTTATCATATAAATATATATGAAAATGGCTTCGGTTAGATTAATCGCCAAATCACAACTTGGTCGACAGAGTTTGACTGGCTATAAGGATTAGAGAAACATGATATTAATCAGTATACAATGATTAGTAATAGTAAAATAATCACCGTCCTATAGGAAGTTAGTCGTGGCTCGAATAGTTCTTCGATAACCTCTCGAAGACTAAAGCTAAGCAACACGGATATGAATTTCACAGTCAGCATCGATGCCTTCAAAACGCCTTGTTACCGAGTGAAAATTAGTATGAAATATAGATTAAGCGGAGTTTCTTGTTGACTACCACCATCCACATGACACGTGGTTTTAGTAACAAATCTGCAACAATAAGTAACATTAGTTTATTTTACTTTTGTCTAACACACACGAATTTATTTATTCAATCATGTAGTTACTAGTAATTATATTCTGGAGGCAAATGACGAGCTTAGGCGAGAAGTGACTAGTAAATTTTTATCATGTTTAATATAAGGCAACTAGCTACTAATCGTAACAGATGGGTTTGCAAAATAGCTGAAGTAACAACTGCAAATTATTGGATAATTACTCAGTTTTCTAAAACTCAAACATTTACGAAAAGTGCTAAGGGTGCCAGGTGAAACTCCTAACAGAATTGTGGACGTATACTGTAGCAAAGTCCCATATTAATACAGTATAACGTTAGCCAGTGATGAGAAACTTCAAATTCATTAATCTCTACAATAACAGCTAATAATAAAGACACAATGTCCTGTCTTTATTGAATATTTTTTACACCATTTCTAAAAGTTTTAGTTGTTAATTCATTTTTCAACAGAAGGAAACAAAATAATAAAATGCCTGAAAAGCATATTTCAAAAAAGCCGATTCCTTGTAGAATATCTAATGGCGTACAAGTTTGCCATTTCAAGAACCTCGAATAAAAAAGAAATATACACAGAATGCAGAAAGAAATGTTTTCTTTTCTTTTTCTTCAAAAAAAACATAACCAAAGAGATATTGAAATGTTTTCTCTATTTATCCTTTTTTGTGTTCAGTTGTTTGTACGTTTATTTATTATATGCACAGTGTTTCTATGTTAATGGTTGAATAGTTTTCACTTTGTACGTTGATAATGATTATTATTATTATTACTATTAAAGGGTAACAAGTGCAAAATAAAGGTCAATAAAATAGCATGGTTGTACCACATTAACAATGTGGTTAATATGTAAGCATTAAAAATAAGATTTTGGTAAAATGACCTCTTTATTTGAATATGGAACATATTTTACAGTTTATTGTTCAATTATTATCAGTAGTGTTAGTATTAATTATAAAAAGCTGGAAGTTACCAACCTAAAGTATGTGTATATTTATATACAATATAAGAATAAATGAAGACAGAGATAATAACAACCAGGAAGTCTAAGTGTACAAACGTAATATATTGAAATTATTCGAATATATGATATATGTATACCTTTAATAACTTATTTATGTTAATTAATCACACTTCAGATGTAATCGAAATAGAATTAACACAGAAAACAAAAAAATAAATTAAAAGAATTGGAGTTACATTTGATATAATATTGGTAATAACCGAAGCATAACCGAATCTTATCGGAATAGACCTGTGACAGAGGTCAAATTAAGTTGGAATAAACCGAAATAAATATTACTTGAATTAAAAAGGCAACCCGTAATTGTAAAAATCAGTGATAATATAGGAATTAAATAGTAATGTGTGTTGAATCCAAGTTGTGACAACATGCGAATTGACCAGGAATAATATAATGGTAATGAGTATAAGCACGTAGTTACGAATACTCAAAATGAAAAAAAATTCTTACTACTCTATTCGTAAGGATATTCCAACATTTTAGCGAAGTGCTAATAAGGTGTTATACAACGTTTCTAATTTAGTTGATTTCTGGAGATTAGCTACAATTAAAGACAACCGTTATCAACGATGGGTTTCACTTGGAACATAATTAGAAAACACGAGTCAGTAAACACCCAGTCTGTTCTAGTTTGACACTACAATGAAATGTAGAACGCTTGCTTCACATAAAACTCAGTGGGAAACATTTAGATTTCAGGCGATGAACATGATATATCATGAATAATGAGTCTATATTGCAATAAATTGTGACTATTATCAATGTTTCCCATCTTATTCTAGACATGGGTGTACACTATAGGTTATAGCTTTTACGAGAACTATAAGAATACATTTCAAAACTAATTACTGATCAGCACAAGGTATTATGCTAACTACGAGATCTAAATATGTTAAGTTCGATCCAGTATAAACTTCGCAGTGTATACAATGAAGAAATCCTAAGACTAAAACAACCATTTTACTAATACATGCCTTTCAGTAACTCCCCTCCCTTAGCTAATATCAGTCTCGAACAAAAGCCAACTTCAAATAATTCAAAAAATCAGATGACTACAAAATTATTGGTAAAAGAAACTTGAATAAGGAAAATAAAGGAGGCTTACACTTTTATTCCTCATTTGTTTAGCAAAAAGAACATCTCTTTTTTATTTGATTATATCTACTTGAAAGAAGCATGAAGAATGGTTTTTTTTTTCGAAAAAAAGTATTAATCCTTTCTTGACTTGTTCATTCATCTGCGTATATAACACGAAAACAAAGGTAAATCTGTTCCTATTTTACTCCAAAAAATTTTAACAGATAATTGATAACAAAGAATTTAAGTAGTGTAAACAGTGAATAAATGATAATTTTTATTTTAAATATAATTTAGTTCTACGCACGCATACATCTGTGTGTATATTTAGTATAGTTACAATTATATTAACGAAATTAAAACAGCTGTGAAAACATCTGGTGTGGGTGTGTGTTAAGTGCTATTCTTGATTCTGTGAATAGAAAACAAGGTGAATGTAAAAAGCAATAACAATAATACAAGATTAAGAAGAATGCAATCAAAGAAAAGGAATATTTTGTGATTGTAGTAAAATTCGATTTCGTAATAAAATTCATTAAGTATTAATAACACCAGCAACAACAACTACCGTTAGCATTATTTATGAAGGTAATTTTCAAACGGAAGTGTCTTCATAGAGCTTGATTTGAATTTATTGTTTGAATTCGTTTAAGATTGATCCTGATTCGGTAATGTAACAAATTAGGTATCACTGGACATTCGTTTCATCATAGTATGAGATTTTTCTGCAGTGTTCACATACGACTGTCACACTATACAACGAAAACTTATTCATCGGCACCACTACACTCCCTGGCATCCAATCGTGCACATTAACCAATTAACAATATAGCATGGCAATGATCCAATCGAATTGGTTACTATTGAGCCGATAAGTTAAGTTGAGGTAGCTATGTGGAGAGTGGTTTCAATTCGACATTTGCATTCATAACTGCTAAAAAGTCTTGTACTAAGACGAAACAACTAACCAATCCTTCCAGGTTCCCAGTAGCGTACAACCGAGAACATCCTGTGACGAATACAAACAATAAATTAAAAAAACCAATCTCCACAAAACTATCTTAACTAAACTATTTATTTTCCGTTATAATCGCGTGTATCATATGCTTTTCATTGTAAATGAACACAAAAATAGAAATTGGACATGTAGTATATTTTGTTTATTTAAACTGTTATCATCTAAAATGGCAGGTAATTTAATTAAGACACTAATATATATATATATATATATATATATATATATATAATACTTTCGATATTTTTTAAAATAAGTTCTTTTAGTTGAATTTCATAGCATATACTACATGACTATAGATATATTCACAAAAATGCTTGCAGTCTATAACACATACCAAACCAGGACAAATATACATAATCATGGGAATATATCCTTAAATATGTAAAAGAAATTCCTGTATACAATGATATATACATGTCAATTTATTTAATGCATGCATTCCTTTTAGTTTAGCTTAATGATTGAATGCAAAAAATTATATAACATAAAAC
Source organism: Schistosoma mekongi (assembly GCA_034768735.1). NCBI lineage: Eukaryota > Metazoa > Platyhelminthes > Trematoda > Strigeidida > Schistosomatidae > Schistosoma > Schistosoma mekongi. The sequence continues at coordinate 48,240,696 of CM068305.1, read as the reverse complement.
GTCAGCTGGTATCAATTCATCATTAGTGGATTGCCACATAAAATGCTTTTAGCAACATTCATGTCACATTCCTAAATTATTTATGTAGTGATGATTTTAGTTTTTGCAAATATCAAAATCTGATCATTATATCATAAGTGTAAAAATAAGAATATTTTGAAATTAGATATAATGACACTTGTATTGCGAATTAATCCTGTTTTATGACTTGGAGCATTTGAAATTTATGTACATGTACACACACACATAGAGAGGAACACACACATACTTTATGCCATGCATAATTGTTTCAGCAGTTATACAGAAGAGTAAAGTTGAACTACATTTTGAATCATCTCATTTTACATTAGTGTTGTTGTTGATAGATTAAATGATAGTTAATTGCATAATATAAAGAAGGGATTGAAACAATCATGGGTTCAGTCATAAGCGTACAACGAAGTAAATACATACATATGTATCGAATGATTATTGAAAGTGACTCAACATCACCTGCACTGTGTTTATATGTTAAATGATTGAAAGTTATTATTTAATGATGGATTAATACAAATATATTTCACTCTTAGAGGAAGTCAGTCACTGGATGAACAGCTAGAAGGAAACATCTCAGACCATAAGGCAAAGGGATTAGGGCTATAAATCTAATAAGGAGCGCCAGTTTCCCCAGCGTTTCAGGTACTCTCTGCTAACAAGTTCTGGCTAACACCTAAGTAATACCGGCTACCTGAAACCACATACTAACTAATTCAACAATAAACTGCTTTGAGTTATGCTTTTGTTAATTGGTGATTTTTTAAATTTTGTTTAATATGTCCAGTTATTTAGCAAGTTGTTCTCTGTACTAAGATTAATTCATTTTAGATTACTGGACTCGTTCTCAAGAAATGTTAGATTCAAAGTGATGACTAATATAAAAATAATTTAGAGTGGTTCGTAGAGACTGGGTTAAATTTGTTGCCTGTATTTGCTACAGATAGATTTCAGCTAAGAATCGTTGAAAGTCACTAAGCATTTATCTCATCCTCATTTCGGACCCCACGATTTCCCATGCAGATTGAAGCCACTAGTTTCACATCGTGAAGTGAACGCTTAACCAGCCCGATTAGACCCACGGCATCAAGTCGCAAAATTTCTGTTTTAATAAGTTTAACACATGGTTCAATGATCAACCAATGATGCTGATGTTATTTGTCTCATTCCCCGATCTACCTGAACTTCACCAGTCACAACTTACCACCAGAACTAAGAGAGAACATTGAAGTAGGTCACTAGTAAGCTGATTACTAAAGATAAGTTAAGGCAATTATTTTGAAAGTAGTTTGTGATAAATACAGACAGTAAATGAAAACCAAACTCCACGAAACCCCGTCAACCGAACAATAATTTCATAATTTATACTACACTTACCTGTGCTTTAATAGCTGATAAAATTAAATCCAGATTTGGATGAATACATTTTTTTGAACTGGCAGAAAATGCAAGTGATAATTGTCCAGCATATGTTGTAAATGTGACACTTAAATCACGACAAATATATACAGTAGCTTCATTGGAAACACAATTGTTATTCAACCTGTTCTCCAGTATAGATGAAGATTGATTATTTATAATAAATTCTGAAGATCTATTATTAACCGGCGAAGGCATCCAAGTATCAATACGAATAATAGGACAACCAGCTACATACATAATTCCAGCATTAGCATTAACTAAATGACGTGCTAAAGCACGGAAACTTGTTCCTAAACGAGGTGGATGAACTGCTGCTCCACGTGGGAGACGTTTTCTCAATCTTTGGCGTAATAAACGAGCATCCGACGATTTACTGGCTAACAGAGACATGTAGGCTAGACGTCTTGATTTAGGCATTTGATATGAGCAATTAGAATCAGTATTTTTTGATGAATTTGATGTAGTAGTGAATGGTGACATTACTTCAACACCAGTTACAGTGACACTAGCTTTTGCTGGTCCACCATAAGTTGTTTCGATCCACTTTGCAAAAGAATGTGGCATTACAGTATATAACACTGTACGTGCCCAAGCTAAACATAATGAGTCAACTGATGCATTCAATTCATTTAAACGTTGTTTCGTTTCCCATAATCTTGGTAACATGCCCTCAGTATTGATTGGTAAACAGAATTCAGTTAATACATTCCTACCTGGACATAAATTTCTTATGGTTGTTGGCGGTGAACCTAAAGCAACCATTCGATCTGTATTTCCAAGCAAACCAGTCTCAACTGTATTATTATCATGATGCAATTGTTGTTGTTGTTGACGCCATGATGAAATATTCAAAATACTAAGATTATTAGTTCTGACCCGGTGAGTTATATTTAAAACACGTGAAAGAGTTGTACACGGTGGATCTGTATTGTTATTACAATTCGCGACGGATATTGTAGAGGAATTTAGAGAACAACTTGGTAGAACAGGAACTTCTGTTGATAAAAATGCTAACAAATCGGGAGGATGTTTAAATCCCATTGTCTTAAAAAGTAAAGAATAAAATATTTGAATGAGTTGGGGATTTATTATATATTATTTATATGCATGATAAAGTTATATTAAGTAATTCTTTCATTAGCTAATGAAATGGAGATTGATGAGGTTTGAGATTTCGCTTCATGAATCGACCCTAGTTAAAAAACTAATTGAAAACAAAAAGGATCAGACAATAGTCCCGTATTAACGTAAGGCTTGTCAGTAGTGCATGACTATGCTCGTGACGTGAATTGGATCTTCAGCTTTCGTGGTGAGCTAGTAGTCTTCAGATTGTTGAGTCAGAATCTAATGGTTTACATTTCAAAATCCGGTCAATCCGCAATACTTCGCAACCTGATTTCACCTTATTAATAATGATGATTATACTCAAATGTAAATTACTTAAAGAAGAATAACCAAGCTGCACAATCAAAACGATATGAAAACCTGATAACATAACCATGTAACTTGTAATATTGTATAGTCCGGACTAAATGCCTTAATTGAGATATTATCAACGTATTCTTTATTTAGTAAAAAAATTCCACAATATATAAAGGTATCCATCCAAGTTAACAATATCTCCCATCATTTCAAACATAACAACTGCATACTGATTTGTGAGTCACAGACTATTCACGATTAATTATAATTGCATACTAGAATGTACCAGGCAAAGCATTAAAAAATAAAAAAGATTGATTTAGAAAGTCATTCTCCTTCAGAGAATTCATTTTCGAAGATGTACATTTGCGTTAGACCAAGGCTAAGTACTAATTGGTAGGAATGGAATTATGTTATGATGACGAGTGTTAACTAGCACGAAATTGGAGACCAAAGATTCTTGCCATTCAACAACTCGAGCGTGATCATCGTAGTCTAAACGCTGAACATCCATTTATTCTATAATATATTTTCTGATTTCTTATAACTTAAGAAAATGTTTTCTCTTTCTTTGGTGATTTCATTTCACTAAGATTTTGTGTTTTATTGGAATGGTAAAATGGTTTGAATGGATTTCTTGTCTTAGGTAATGTTGCATACTGTCGAATAATTTGAGTGCAATTAGAAGTCATAAAAAGTAGAATTCGTAAATTTACAACTTAATGCATCTGAATAGCCTAACAGTATAACTCCGCCAGTAAACCTTCTACGGTTTTTGCCGGTCCAAAACCACATAAAAGAAGAGAGTTAGGCATGGGGTTAGCAACCCCACTCGGTAGAAAACAACCTTGCTAAAAATGTTAACTAAAGAAAAGTCATTTAAAGTATTTAAACTCTGTCCTGAGTGCTAGAGGACCTTCGTTTCAAAGAGTTATGACGCTTCATGATGAATTTTATCAGAACTCACGAGGCCGATGTCTTATCTGACAACCAGTGCAACAATAAATATGTCTGCACGATGTTGGAGACTAGGAGAAGCACTCAAGTTGCTGAGAAAATGAAAAAGTACAACCTGGGAATACTCGGAGTAAGTGTAACTCACTGGTTACAAGCTAGACAGAAAAGATTAGCTACAGGAGAAATACTGCTGTACTCCGGCCAGTAAAAATGTGCTTCGCACACACAAGCAGTGGTACTAATGCTGTTCGAAGAAGCGTGGAAATTGCTTATAAGATATGATTCTTGAGAGCCTAGGATCATCGAAGCGCCCTACAATATAAAGAAGGAGAGGACTATGATGAATATCATCCAGTGTTATGCGCCTATCAACGATAGCAGAGAAGATGATAAAGATCAGTTTTATGAAAAGCTGCAATCAATCGGTGAGAAATGACCTGACTATTTTGATGAGAGTCCTAGACGCTGAAGTTAGGGTGAACAACACAGAACATGAGGCAATCATGGAACAACATGGTCTGGGAGAAAAGAACGAAAATGATGAAAGATTCGCAAATCTACATGCATTTACCAAGCCGTTTATAGTTGGCACCGCGTTCGCTCACAAACGCATATATAAAGCTACATGAGTTTCATCAGACCATACAACCAAATCAATCACATATGAATCAATAAAATGTTCAGAAGAACTATGAAAAACATGAGAATAAAGAGAGGAGCTGATTTGGCTTCTGATCACTACCTGATGGTAGCCAAGACAAAACAGAATTACAAAAGTTTAATACAGACTTTTCTCGGAAAACTAACAAACTCAGCGAATTCAAGATAGCTCTCAGTAGTAAGATCCAAGCCCTGTATGATCTGCCGGAAACAAAGGAGACTACTATGGAGGACAACCGGAAAGGAATTATAGAAGCAATAACTTCAACATATCAGGGTGTTTCTAGTGGCAATGAACACCACCAAAATAATGGGTCTCCGTTGATTATCTGGACAGGATCCAAGAAAAGAGGAGCAAAAAGACAGCAACTAATAACAGCCAAGTAAGAACAGAGAAAGCCAAAATGTTGGTCGAATACGCAAAGTGATGAAAAGTGCTAGATCAGATAAACGGAAATATTTGAAAGACCTGGCAATGAAGGTGGAAAAAGCTACAAGAGAATGAAAATATAAGACACCTATATGACACAACAAAGATGGTGGCAGGAAAATACAATAAATCAGAACAACTGATAAAGAACAAGGAAGGCAAATCGACCAATGAGACTAAAGGACGGCGAAACAGGTGGGTAGAGCACTTTGAAGAACTCTTGAATAGACCAGCCCTGCCGAATCCACCGGTCATCAAAGCAGCATCTACAGACCTTCAACACAAACTCCAAATCAAGTCTAGTATATGGATTTGAATCTTGAAGAATTACAATGAACATCATTCAAAAGATACAGGTGTTTATGAACAGCCATCTACGTAAGATACTCTGAATCCGTTGGTTAGACACCACCGGCAATAACCCTCTGTTTCAAGGAGCAAACCAGCTTCTAGCTGAGAAAGAAATTAGTAAAAAAGGCTGGAGGTGGATAGGATGCACATTATGGAAATAAACAAACTGCCTCACAAGCAAAGCTCTAACTTGGAATCCTGAAAGCCAAAGGAAGTGAGGAAGACCAAAGGGTATATTGCACCGAGAATTGGAGGAAGACATCAGAATAATGAATATAACTTAGGAATATCTAGAAAGGAGATCCCAGGACAGAGTTGGTTGGAGAGTCCCGGTCGGCGACCTACGATCCATGAGGGACAACAAATGAATGAATGTAATAGGCCATTTCGCATGTACTATTATGCTGGAAGTACTGAATGATAGTTACATTGTCAGAAGACAAATAATGAAGCATAGGACGAACAAACAATTATCTTTAAGGATAAAAAAATACTGGTCTTGTGGTTGTATTCATAGTGTGAAATATTTTTAGCGACCATTTATTCTTAAGTTAATACATTTGTGAAGAAATGATTGTTTGGAAATCTAAATAACTTCCAGAAAATATCTTCAAAAGACAGGGAAATGTCAATAAGGCTTCAACCAACTTGCGATCTTCAGATATGTCTAAACAAATTCTAGAAAAAGAAAGATTATCATTTGATTATACTAATTAGATAGTTACAATCGGTTTGCACTGTTAACATGTATTGAATCTGGAAGTCATCACTGATCTTATATATACTCTTGTTTTTCGTAAACGTACTAAGATTTAAAGTAAAGAATCTTCCACGCCTTTTATTTCTTGTTCATGAGTAAATTTCTGGGGGATAAAAAACGGTTAGGATGTGTTTAATCGTTCAGACACAAAACACAATGATAGTCCTCTAAAAACTAATGTCATGAAGCATTATTGCGTTATTTGTTATTTACGACAAAATAACATAATATTCGTTCTTTCTAAATGTAATTAAACTAAGCAAACATAATTCATCGCTACTCTACTGTTCATTGTTGAACAATCATTCGAATGGAATTCACCACTTTACATCAACTTCATCGACTATGAAAAAGCATTCGACAGTGTGGATAGGAGAATATTATGGAGCATTCTACGACATTATGGCATACCCGAGAAGATAGTTAACATCATACGGAATTTTCACGACGGACTACATTGTAAGATCGTGCATGGATGTCAGCTCACAGATTCATTCGAAGTAAAGACCGGTGTCAGACAAGGCTGCTTACTCTCGCCCTTCCTCTTCCTACTGGTCATCGACTGGATCATGAAGATTGCAACATCTGAAGACACTCTCCGAATACAATGGACAACATCAACGCAACTAGATGACTTGGACTTTGCAGATGACCTAGCTCTTCTTTCTCACACACAACATCAAATGCAGAAGAAGACGAACAATATAGCAGTAAGAATCGGCTGCAGTAGGCCTCAACATACACAAAGCGAAAAGCAAGATCCTTCGATGCAAAACAACAAACACTAACCCAATTACACTTGACGGAGAAATTCTGGAAGACGTTGAAACGTTTACATATTTGGGCAGCATAATCGACAAACAAGGAGGGTCTGATTCAGATGTAAAGGCGCGGATTAGTAAGGCAAGGGCAGCATTTCTACGGCTGAAAAACACCTGGAACTCAAACCAACTTTCAGTCAACATTAAAGTCCAAATTTTCAACACAAATGTGAAGACAGTTCTGTTGTATGGAGCTGAAAGTTAGAGAACTACGAAAAGTATCCTTCAGAAGATACAAGTATTTATAAACAACTGTTTGCGCAAGATTCCTCGGATTCGTTGGCCAGATACCGTCAACAACAACCTTCTGTGGCAGAGAACTAATCAACTTCCAGTTGAGGAAGAGATAAGGAAAAGACGCTGGAGGTGGATTGGACACACATTGAGGAAACCATCAAACTGTGTTGCAAGACAAGCACTGACTTGGAATCCTAAAGGCCAAAGAAACAGAGGAAGACCCAAGAACACATTGCGTCGGGAATCGGGAACAGACATGAAGAGAATGAACAGCACTTGGGAAGAGCTAGAAAGGAAAGCCCAGGACAGAGTTGGTTGGAGAATGCTGGTGGGAGGTCTATGCTCCACTTAAGGTAACAAGCATTGATTGGTTGATTGAAACATAATTCATGGAATCATGAAAGGCTTTTAATTTCTTACTTCACTGTCATATCAACACGTATCTTATCTTATTTCTAAAAGATTTATAAGTGTACTCATATGCTGTAGATGTTGGACTGTTGAGCAATGTTGTTATGTGTAGACTATAGGATCCAAGTTTATAAAATATCCGTGTTCATCGGTTTTAAACAGATAATACGGCTTAAAATCAAAGTATTGTATATGTATTAACTCTTTATCGCGTAGATGCTGAATCCCATTACTCTTCCATATGTACTTCCTGATTCTATCTTCTCTGACCAAGTCCTCATTATTTGATTATGTTTAATATCGTTACTACTACACTAACTCATCATGTCAATCTCATCTAGTCGTTTTAATCTGCTTATGCTAACGTACGTTTATTCCAGGCTCTACATTGATTATGATTCACTGAGTTTTTATGCTTGTTCAATAATATTCAATGTTATCAATAAATTACTATGGCGAATATTGACTACTGATATAACTGGGAATCTAAGAGGTAAGACAGTGATTTATTCGTGCTCATTTATTCAAGATATTAAAATCTAAGTGTCCCTCACCAATTTACCCCCTTGTTTTGGAAATTATGTCCACTTTGAAGTCTTATCACACGGATAGGATTAAGTTGGACAATTACTGAAAAGCAAGATATGCTGAGTAACTGTTTTGTTCTAGTGTGTGTCCTTCCAGCAGCGCCCGTTCACGTCATCCACTGGTGGTCGAATACATGATCTTGGAGCTTTGTTAAAAGAACTAAAACATTGAACCCCAGCCGAATGGTCTACACATCAAGTCCTTAATGCGGAGCATAAAGCTCCTAGGTTCGGTCTTCACTGAGCACATGAATGGGCACTACCGAGGAATCCCACACTAGAATGAAACGGCTATCCAGTGTTTCCTGGTATTTATTCGTTATCTAGCTGAAAAGAATCCGTGAAATAAAACTTCAAGCTAAACAGTTTTTACAACACTCCAGCATAATAAAAACTGATAATGTAATTATGAAGTAAAATATAGTAGGTACAGATGAGGAAAACTGAAATAACGTTGTAATTTACCTGATGATAACCTCGTAGTGCTCCAGCTAATAAGCTTAAAATTAATTCTGAGTAAGAAGCTTTTGTAATCTGACGTAGACGACTTAATTTTGCTAATGATAACAAGGCACATTTGTAAATAATTTTAGTATCTTCGTTAGTATTATTTTGATTATTATTATTAGTATCTGTTAGCTTAAACTGTTTTACATTTTGATACTTTGTGATTAGACCCGTATCAGCATTAGTAATAAAGTATTTATGAAAAATTATTGCTGGTCCAGTAATTAGTACTCTTAGTAGATCACAGACAGTAGCTATTGTAGCCAAAGAACTTGCCCAAAATGTATACCACCATTGAGCAGCTTCTGATTCTTCTGGATCTTCATCATCTAGTGAAGATGTAGTAGTAGTTGCAATAGAAGAGGCTGCCGATACACTAGGAATTAATTCATTTTGATTAGATTTCATTATTTCGTAAGTTGTGAATTTCGTTGATGCATTCGATACGGCAGATTGATTTTTGCAATTTGATTGAAATTTTTCTTCATTTACCAGCTGTGTTGATTTAGGTAAATCACAAGAATAGTAAAGTGTAGATGAGTTACATGATGGAGTAGAACTACTGGACGATGTAATTTTAGTAGGCCATTTTGATTCATTTTTTGTATATGATAATACAGCTAATAAAGTTTTTACAAAAAACAAAGAGGAAACAAAAGAATTATAACTAGGAAGTGCATTTAATAATTCAGTATAAATACTAGTCAACCAATAAAATGAAGTTATTACTTTAGAGTTAATAATCTTTATGACAAATCAAGCTAATGATCACTATATTACACATAATCAATGTGTATTAAATACATAGTAGCTGTAGATTCATAGCTACAGTACTAATTAACCATATAAATCATGTAAATCAATGTTATATAATATATATATATATATATATATATATATATATATATATATATATATATATATATAATGTAAAGCTTTCTTAACGGAGACTTATATGTATATTTTACTTACTTATCAATTAAACAAAATTCCGATAAATAGATTAAATTCTGACGCTTAAAATACAAATGAAAATTAATAACAACCGATACGAAAGAAACAGTGGATACGAAAGAAAAGCTACTTACAAACCAAAGCTTTCTAAGCAATAACTCATTAATCAAATAATTTAGTGCTGAAGAGAGATCGAACAAAAATGACATTACAAAGAGTAGGATATTTGTTTTTTTAAAAGTAAAATTACTTAAAATGATAGATAACTGCATTACACGTTGATGAACTATCTATCTACAACATAACCTCAAATCAAAGTCAGTTCAAGTTGCAAATCTTTTACTGATATATATTCTCATACACGAAGAAATAAAAAGCCACTTGAACGCAATAAACAATGATATGAAACATAAACGGAAAAAATATACCAAAATTTGGTTTAATGTAATAACCAGAATTTGTAGTATGTAAATAAATGTGTATATATTAATTTTAATTCAGATATTCAGATATTGAGATGTATATTTGTATTATGGAAAGCAATAAATTTATGAATGACTGACAGATCAATATGTTACAATGACTGGTAATGAATCTAAATAACTCTGACGTGTTGTAAAATATTCTGTGTATAAAGTATTTGACCAGTCTCAAAAGGGACATCAACACTGGGATGACTCATTGCCAGAGACTGATCGAATAGATACATTTATATTAAACCTATACATTTATCATTTTGTCCTTAGTGAAGAGGCTAGTGACTATCTGGAATCACTAACCCAATGAATAACACGTTGGGACTTGAAGCGAACAGTATTGAGGTCGAGTATCAATGTGCACACATCAATACGGGTGATATATATATATATATATATATATATATATATATATATATATATATATATAATATATATATATATATCTATATATATATATATATATTATATATATATATATCTATATATATATATATATATATCTATATATATATATATATCTATATATATATATATCTATATATATATATATCTATATATATATATATATATCTATATATATATATATCTATATATATATATATCTATATATATATATATATAATATATATATATATATTATATATATATATATCTATATATATATATATAATATATATATATATAATATATATATATATATCTATATATATATATATATATCTATATATATATATATATAATATATATATATATATATATATATCTATATATATATATATTATATATATATATATAGTCCAACGGATCAGTAAATGAGGAAAATTTGCATAAGGTGCATTAGTCGTATGAAAACTAGTGACATGGAGTTAGGTGGTCGATTGTATGTACTGACCTGAGCAGAGGAATATCCACCCAAAAATCCAACAGATCGGTAAAATGTTAAAAATGAACAAAAATCAGGATAACTGACCAGGGAGTATGATTCATTTTACATGACAAAATGATGCGTTTAAAAGCAGAATATCAACTAATAGTTTACATGCTGGACAAACAAACAATTTTCAGCTACCTGAAAGATAACAATCCTAAAAAAGTAAGAAGTATGATTCGAAATATTTTTCAAAAAGTCTTATTCCATAATGTAGTTGAACTGTTAGAGTATGTTTTTTTACCTTCTCTTTTGTATCTACTTATTTAAAATTAAACACAGTAAATAATGTCATAATCTTGCTGTCTTAAATAGGTTTTAAAATCATGCGTTAAGAATCTGCTGCAGCATTTACCGTTTCAGAATAACAAATAGTTCATTCAGTTGATGCTAGATAATTACTTGTATTGAGTTTTTAATTTTTCAAATCATACTTCATGCAAATACATATAATCAATTAACCTTCTTCTAAGAAGAACATAAGTTATTAAAATATAATTTAAACGATTAAGTGATGTTCTTGTAATATTTCGATCTATATTTTGACTGTAACCTGATTCATCACTATCACTTTTAGTTTGTTAATTTTATCATCCATTTACGAGGTTCATTATTATTACTATATAAAGAGAGTAGCAGTAATACAATTTTGATCTTTTCAGATTGACAAGTTTACTACGCCACTGTATTTTTGCCTTAACTCAAGGGTCTTCGTTGTGTTTTAGTTACCATTTGATGTCGTTCGTATATATTTGATCGTCGCGATAGAAAAATTCCAAATACGAATCCATTACGGAACATACCTATTCGTTAACAAACAAATAGTGTTAAACATTTTAAATATGAAGAAATATTTAAATAAATATTATTACTGTAATTGTCATCAACATCATTAAAGGGATTGCATTTAGCATTTTATTTAAATCGTTATCTGTTTTCTTCTTTGCCACTTCATTTATTGGCTTTGTTTTCAAATGAGATGCTTTCTTTTTTACTAAATATTTATATTTAGGTGAAAAAACAGGAACATGTAATTATTAATGTTTATCGTGCACCTGTAAATACGTAAACACACTCGGATACAACAACAAAAATGCCGACGAAGAGAGTGAGCTTTGTGACGAAGTTGATAACAACAGTAACAACTGATACGAATGATCTGACTATAGAGACGTGACAGTAAAAGATGCGCGCAGGTGGAAGAGTATGCATACATATGCATGTGTAGAGGTCTATGCATTCAATAATACTGAAAAGATCACCTGTTATTTTGGATATAAGATTGTTCCCCTGTAAGAATTTTAAACCAAAGAAAGTATTTCTTAATTATTCTAAGCAGGAAGAGAAGGAGAGACAAAAGAAAGCAGTTTGTTTCTTAATAATTACATTCTATACTTGATATCTCAGCCGTCCTGTTAAATTCATTAAGTTTTTTTTCTAAATAATGAATAGAAAACGAACAGACAAATGTTAATAGGAAGGGGAATTTTTAATTTTACACCTTACTTTTATCACAAGAAATTATCAATGTAAATAGAGATAATTTAAAACAGAAATAAATATTCATAAGCTTTAGTCACTTACATTCTTCACTTTACAGTTAGTTTAAATTGTTGTGTTAGGCATTTTCTAATATTACACAAACAACACAGAGTTAATGATGCAGTTTATTGTTCCAATTACTGATAATGCAATTGATGTAGAATCATTTAGATTAAAGACCTCAGTAAAATTTTATCGATAGAATTTAATCAACTCTAAGGATTAAGCAAACATGATAGTGCCCAATAGACACTTGTCGATCAAATGTCATAGTTCTCAGGAGGGCCGCTGAGACATGAATAGATCAGTGGTGATGTTTAAGGAGGTGAAACTATGTGATTCAGGTTCAAATGTAATAGGAAACATTAATTACATCAGAAACGAACAAGCGCAATGCTGACAAGTGGAAACTAGAACGAAATCTAAGATTTCTTGTCGACTAACGATAACCGTATGGCACCTAAAGATAAAGCATGAGATGTTGGGTCACTTTGACTAGTGACCCTAGTGCAGCTTGATCAATAGACTTCGATTAAGATTGAGGATTAAGCAAGCATAACATAGAGATTAGACAGAAATCTTATCTGTGAGACAGTGATTATGACAACTGTGGACAATAGTTTGAAGTGTGATTACTGATACCTACCAAATGTTGCTATAAGCTGTTTAGTAATGATCATAAAACATTTTAGCAATACCAGTCATTTCTAACTAGAACTAATAAGATGCAAAAACTTTGCATCATTAAAAATAGTAAAACAATAACATCATTCAATTTATATCAACTCAACATTATATCGTTAAGTTCATAAGAATTTCAGCTATGTAGTGCAAAGCTTACTCTTCATAATATTGAAAAAACTGTGGATACCCTACATTTATTAATATAATAATTGTGTTAGTTATAGATTTCAGTATTACTGTTTTGAGCATCGGTATGAAAACTAACTGAAACTTAAGAAAATCAACATCGCCATGTACTCCTGAAATAACATTAAAAAGTTCATCAATAAGTTTGCTTATAACAACTATTCAATCTTTTGTTGTTAATCGTCACATATTACTTTCGATACTGTACCACTATAAACCAAATAGCAATAGGCGCCTATTTTACTCTGTTGTGAACCTATTTAGCAGTGCGCATTCACAATTCCAACAGGGAATGACCTCACAACATTCAGGTCACGAATGGAGTCAAATGAACGTTGTACTTTATCACAAAATGATTGAAGTGGAAATTGTAAGCTTGGGTTTCGTCCGGCTTAGTGGTGTTGATAGTTATGTGTTTACGTGAAGGTGGAACACATTTTCAAAGAGTTTCCAACTAGGTAAGAGATAACCGTCAAATGTTCGCTGATTATCAAGTGTTTTTAATACGGATGAATCCATGACGGGTATAGGAAACAAATTAGTCTTCACAAATACACGTCAACTTAATTATTTATTGACTGAATTTTTAATTTTCATCACTGATGTTCTTTAGTCAATTTGTATAACAGCAACTTTAAATATGAGACCATTCTACCACGAGGTATAGACCAACATAAAGATTAATAGGAAATTATTCAAAAAGTAAAATGAAGAAAACATTTGAAATTATGTAATTAAATAAAATGACAAAAACGGGTTGACAGAGTAATTTAAACAAAAAACATCAAAATAATGAACATGACTAATTTAGGGACTGAATGGATGATATGTATTTACAGTCATCATACATGATTATATAACAGACAGTGACTGGAAGCTTCTTTCCTTCATGTTAAATTAATAAATTTAACTATCAACTAACCACCTATTAAGGAAACACTAGTCAATAAAAATTTATTTTACTTGGAATACAAGTTAAAGTAATAATCCTGATAATTGAATATCATTGTCATCTGGTAACCATCGCTTACTGCTATTTTCATCGGAGTTATTTCTAACTATTATTAATTCTCAGTAGTATATATCACTGTTTTATGAATATAATTTAACGATTTAAAAGATTTTTAGCACCATAACGAGACTAATTAAATATTATTTTATTCAAGAACTATAATCTAACCGTGAAGTATTAAAGGCAAACAATACTTATTATAAGTAAGGATTCTTTGTTAACTACTGGCAATTTAAAATACAACATGACTTTGGAATAACGTCTGTCAGATTTAAGACGTTATCAATATAGGAGATGCACTTCATTTGAACATTGTTCGTTACAATAGCAGGACTAATAGGAATTTTGGAATCTCAACTTAAAACTAACACTGATAATTTTTGTTCTTTCCAAAATTAAGATCATTTTACCAAAACGAGATTATTTAGACGTTTATATCGATTATACATAGCATTCAAATTGAGGTGGCTTTTGATGGACACGAGTTTTAGTTTGTTGTTCGTATTTGTCAGGTGTATTGAGACAGTTATAGCTAACGCAACTAGATGATCGTTTTGCTGCATCACAAACTGACTGAACTGGGGATTCTACTACTGAATGGTGGTCAGCCCATATTGCTGATGCCAGTGTTCACTGCGAAATCTGACGGTCGTGAGTAAACACTACTAGTGAGCCCTATATCATGATGAAACAATTATCTAGTACTGGATGATTTGCAGTACCAACAAATCCAGCTCGATCTTCGACAAACACGAGTAATAAGCTTGTAATATTCGATTTAATCTATTACGTATTTCAGTGGTATTAAATAGTGAAAAAGTATACATGGATCTGTAAGTGATTTATAGAAATATGATTATTTTGAAAGTGTGTTATTTTATAAATACACATGACCAGAAAGGAAAATCATTAGATTATAGAAAAATTGCATGCTGAGATTGATAATTTAATAACCATACCAGACGAATTCATAGCCACAAACAATTTAAAGATTGATGCCCAGCTCAGAGAACGGAAACTTAAGTAAAACTATTCTTTTGGGCTGCAACTTCTATTCACTATCTCAAAAGCTATTGAATTCCCTCCCAACAGTTTATTAATAATCTTTACATAACAATAATGTTCTAGAGTATACATTAAACAATATCCATTTCTAAAAATGCAGTGTCATATTTGTCCAAACTATTGCTTAAATTCTACTGATTGGATTTTAACATGGTCTCTGGTCCGAAGAACATAACATTAGATTCACTATGTCTACATATTAAGCGGTTAGTGGTAGCCAACAGAATACTATAATTGATTTAGGTTTTATTCTAATTCACACATGTTATCAAGACGTACTCACAGTCTTTATGAGATTTATGCACCTTGTACAATTTGAAGCTTCTCCATTCACTTTAACAGTTTGCAACGATATTAACTGGCTATTCAAGCAGTAATTGATCATACGTAAGACTGAGATAATTCGATTTATCACTGAGTATTGACCAATATCATTTTTATATTTTTACATCTGTATTTAATGCTTTATAGCACCTAGTGGTTTTTAATAATGTCAGTTAGCAGTTTCTTGTTAAGGCAATAGTTTGAAATACCGCTGTATAACGAATAACGGATATTAAATCCCAAAACTGTATATTTGTAAAAATCCAATACAATCAACTGAAAAATAGACAAATAAGCTGTCATACTTCATATCTTAAACCAAACAAACAAAACTTCTGTTGGTTCAGAGAAGTCCTTTTGAAAAAGTAATAATTTGCATTAATAAAGAGAGAACATCATGTAAGTAGGATAAACTAGGATGCTCGTCTCACTGTTAGTGAGTCGTTAAAATAATACAGTTAATTAATAGGAAATAATCCCCTCTCTCCCCATGGCATTCGAAGTCAATATTGTAAATCATTTTCCTTATTATGACTGTTATTACAAACATGAAATTGCAACAAAACTATTGTCAGTGCACATTAACTAAAAAAATATCATAAACTAAGTAATTAATAACGGTACACATAAACAAAGCATTATTTTCACTTCAAGTAAAGAGTAAATAATTATCAAGTCTGAGTTTAATACACTTTTATCAATCTCACTTATACAAAAATTATTGAATACACTTTGTTTCATTTTGATTTCTAACTATCTAATAGCGTAATTAATTACCAAGTACATATTTCTATACTCGGTTTTGAGCAGCGATTTAGTTGTATGCTGCTAGGCTAGTCACACTACAACTCTTTTGATCAAATTAATGTGAAGTGGAACTCAAACTTTCAACGTTGTTAATAACAGTTGAACGACTTAAAGATAGCTTCCCTTTTTTATTTACCAGTATTTTACAAGCGATGAAATAGAAAAAAATAGTATGCATATTGTTTGCCAGTTTAATGGTTGTTTAAAACACAATCAAAAACAAATCACTTTCAGCTGAATAACTTGTTTTCTTTTTAATATTAACAACAAGAAAAGATATTTAATACACTGGATATTAATCAGTGTATTGTTATGATCACTGAACAACGTAATTAGAATAAATTAATATTAAGTTCAAGTGGTAATTCATTGAAAGTGTACCAGAAAAAATATTTTAAACACCTAGAGGAAACCAATAAAGAGGCTAAAATCAAAATCTCATTTTATGATAGATATGTGTTTTGATGCAATAAATAGAGTTATTATTCTTATTATCCACAAAAGTTATTTAGAAAAAAAGGAAAACACAAACATTTACACCTACACTACATACATAAAATTTACATGATTTTGTATTTCGATACAAAATGAGTGAATTCTATACTGATGCATGAAATAAAGGTAAATACATTAAACTATATCTACTTCCAATGAGATTAACTAATAATTAAATAATAATATGGAAATGTTCAATGAAAAGGAGAAACTAATGTAGCAGCTGATATGAACTAAGCTTTGATATTTAATTAAAATGAATTACGCTCTTAGAGAATCATTATATACATATAGAGTTCTGAATATTAAATAAACAAAAGTGAATGATATTATGTATGTGTACTTAAGACTGGCCTCTGTACAATCCATTAATCTATAGACATTTATAATTGTAGTACACAGTAGAGCACATTTAGAAAAAAAACACTTCTTAACTAAATCAACCCATCTTGTTTAAGAAGTATGAATTCGAGAAAGTGGCTTTAAGCTATTTTCTCACTGTAAGAGCTAGTGGTGGTATCCGTTTTGGTTGCCGAAAGCAAAGTAAATGAAGGAAAGTTCAAACCTAGATATAGTTGCTGAAAATCAAAAATTGTAACTACTAAGCTTTTGCTCTAATTTTTGCTAGATAAATTTAATTACTATTAACAAAAGAATATCTCTTACAAGATTATTAAAAGAATTGAAAAATCATGTTTCTTAAAGTTAGAGCGCTAATCAAAAGTCCAGATATTCAAATAACTACTTAGTGTGCCAATGACTTAAACAAGTGCTTAATGAAGTTTTCTACTGATGCTTTTCACTTCCAAAAAACTGAAACTGAACATGAGGATCACAATATTCTGGCTGTGGTTAAATGATATCTGACCTGTTAATAATCGTGTAATTTCTAAATATGATACTTTTCACTACTTAAACTAGACTCAGGAACCTTTAGGCTGAAGTTTTTTAATAGACGTCTAGGGTAACAACAGATCGGAATGAAGGTTATATGTACCTGGACAATTATTATTTAAACCATTTGGGGAAGCTTAAAAGATATCAGAATCCCTGCATACAAGGATGATGTTAATAAATACTTCTAATAATGTTTCCTTTAAACATACCTTACGCACGTGACTGATTAACTAGTTCAAAAAAGATGGGGGATGGTAAAATTGCAAACTGATTAAAATATGTAGGAAAACCATGAAATAAGATCCCATACATCTTATTTGATTGTTTCATTAATACGGTAAATTTATTTAAAACATTTCATATTACAATTACAAATTTATTGTAAAAATGCTTTAGTAAATCCTTAATGTTAAATGCACCTTAAATCAAACAATAATGCAATTTCGATTCTATTGTACTTGAGTTAATACACAGAATTGATGTATGTGTAGTTCAATGTATTCAATGTAACAAAATATGAAATGCACGATGTGACATAAAACTGTTTTCTTAACATTTCAGTAAACGAATGAAATGATATAAAACAGCTTATAAAATATCCTAAAAGTAGCTGAGAAAGATTACCATATACATATAATAAGGGTCAATTCTATGTATCTTGATTATAACCTTACACTACTCTGATAACTTCTCTGTGAGACGATTGCATATAGTAGGTAAGGAATAAAGCTGTTAGTAAAAATTCGAAACCAATCCACCTCCAAATTAAGAGTTAAGTTGGTCTAAAATGTAGCTTAAAGTCTTTACTGTTAGGGAAGAGTCAAAAAATGTCAAACCAAAGCCTAATTTCGCTTCAGACTTACAGGGTTATGCGGTATAGTAAATTCATCATAGGTCATTTCTTGTACTCCATAATATTTGCTCAATAATGTCGAATTTCATTTTAAACATTATATAAACTAAAAACGCTAAAACAAATAGATCTAATCCTTAAATCCGAATGATCTATGTAGTACTAATAATGTACACTGTTGTCAAGAAGAATATAATAAATGATTATACCTATAACAGATGTCATTCTTCTTGTCAAGTGCTTGTAACAAACGACTACCATTTTGAAAAGAAAAACTTTCAACAACTATTTTTAGATGGGAACTGAAAATATTTTGATTTTATATTTATTTAGTATTTTGCATTATTTTCATATTCACCATGCCCTCATGTTTTTATACAAACCGTTAACCGCTATCATGTTATTTCACTTAATGAAACTGCACAAATTATTTGTGCACTCATTACTTCGACTTTGATTTATTAATATTCATGACTTTGTATCAACTTCATTTCTTTAATTGTGCTTGTTGTGTGGTCTGAGAATGTATGCGCATATTTTTAAAAATGTTGAACATAAATGAATCCAGACTGACAAATAGATCGACAGCCATTTTTTTCATTCGTCATCTGGTGCTGGATAGATTCTGGGCAAACTAGCAGTTACTGAAGATACCTAGCAACTGTTAAACGTCGTTGTAACAGTCATTTATAGTACGCTATTCGCTGACCAGCAGAGGTTTATTGTCAATGAGTATTCTATTCAAGAACTTGATAGTGCTCGATTTCGACATCTATGTATAGATTTTGCATATTCCTATATCTAGATTTTATTACATATCTTCATCACAAAAATGTATGGGTGTGTTAAATTCGATTCGTAAGACAAACTTATGGTATGTTATATTTTACATGATGTTAGAAACAAATAAATAATCATTATACTCGTTAGATGTTCAAAATTTCTCAATAAAATAAGTTTCTGAAGAAAAATATCAGCTTCAATAGTAGTTGCGTAATATGGAAATTTCCAGCCTAAATTCAAAAATGCTAAGTCACAAAACCATTTTTAACTTTCCTCCTTATTGTTTCTTTTACGAGTTGTTTATGAACAAGAATGCTTTGAAACAAGTATGTGCATATAGAAAATGGTATAAACAACGAACTATAAATTTGCTAAATCTTCAAAAATGAATTAATAAACACCTAGAAAGAAATAAAAATTTAAGAGATTAAATCACTAGAACGTCGTCATCTCTTTATTCAATGAAAATGTAAGCATTACCTTATGAAAGAAGTCCATTAAAACGTAAACAATAAATAGCAAATCATTCAAAATGCAATAAAATAATTGTTTATGATCATTTATGTATATCAAATATATTTATATATCATTCCGAGAAGTAAGACGAATATTGCACTAGCTGAGTGATAGATTATGATTATTGTTATCGTTATTATTATTAATAATAAAACTCATCAAAAACTGCAACTATATGAAAATGAAATGCAGCATATAAGTAAATTATGTTTGAAAGATAGAAATGAGAGAGAGTAAATTACAGCTAAATGTTTACACAAAAACGGTTAACCGTGAAAATTTGTAACGAATTATAGATGAACTGGAACGAGAGTAGAGAAGTATGTTACTGACTCCAAAGTGACGAACTATGTAGAAAGTTGGATTAAAGACTAAAGATTAGACTAAAATGAACGTACCTGGCTGATAGACTAATCTGGCTATACAAAACAACCTGCCTATTAAGACAATCATAAATAGTCAAAATCTGGTTTTCTGTTACTTTATATTGTGTCAACTCACTTGTACCTACCAAAATACAATGATTGAGAGAGCAGAAAGAAAGATTATTGCCTGCATTTCAAAACACGCTCCATAAAATTTTAGAATAAGTGAACAACACTTTTCCAGCAGTGCAAATGTTCAGCATTTACATCACAGTGGACATATTGTTGATGCATTAAAACTTTTGAAGATAAACAATAAAAGGACCACGAATTTGTTACGCCTTGCTAAAGTAGTTAATATAAATGAGCTAAAGCGACTTCATGCATTCAAATACAGAATTATTAATCTGCTCTAAAATAATTACTTCAGTTCAAGACCTTATTATTGAGTGTCTTTTTTTCTTTTAATGGCATTAATAATTTCGCAAATTTGTTCAGAATTTAATTAGATAGTCTTTTTTTCTGAAATAAAACATAATCTGTGACAACTCTCTTCTATTTCGGAAGATTCTGCATCAATTGTCTTCTCAATTTTTTTGACCTGGAACATTTATATATTTAAACTATCAATAAGCAGTACTTTAAACACAATCCTTTTATGATACTCCCACACTTATTATCTTTTTATTGGTCTATATTTATATCAACTCCTAAAAATGATTTTTAAAACCTTTTTGATTTTCAGACTGTAAATCGGCTGAATTAAATACGTGAAATACGTGAATCCTGCTACTATAGTTGGCCTTTTTCAAATGAAATTTTCAAATTAACAAACGATATAAGACCGCTCATAGGTTTCTGATTTGCACTTGTTACTTTTGATTAGCTTTTATCAGTGTTAGCGAAATATATCCGGACACAAAAAGTTACTGGATCACCAACTATAACGAGTAAACCTTAATAATATAAGAACACTATATGCTCATACGAAACTCATAAAGATGTACACTAAAAAGTATCCAAGTGGACTACAGAAGAATACCAGAAAATGGAAGAACACAGAAATTTAACAAATTGGTTTAACAATACGAAATATTTCTTAGGATTTATTCAATTAGTTCACCATCTAATTCAGCCGCTTGGTTTACTGTGCATAGAGGCATTTTCAAATATAATCTATACGTATAACTCGCTTTATGTATCCAAAAATGGTAGCAAAAGCCTATTTTATTATGTCGAAGATCTGATAGCAATAAAAGAAACATAACTACAATCAGTTTCCATACATCTCAATATTAAAAGACAATTGTAATAATCAATACATGACATAATATTTCATTTGCACGCATATGTTATGAAATCAAGTTGATTCAGTTTTATGATGCAAAACATTTGGCTTAAAGTTCACAACCAACATTGCATTCACATTAAATGCAATAGTAAATACGAGTTAATCTCGCAAAAAGATCGTACTGATAGAGCAAAAGATCATCATGTTTACAAGATTAAATCAGATACAAATAAATACCTATGATGATACTAAATCTCGACATCAATTAGTCATGGATTCCTTGAAATATTTCAAACTAAATAACCGAAAACCAGCCATATACGTCTGAATTGTGAGTAACAAAGGAATCCAAAATACAAATCGTGTCAATTGGATGAAAATGAGTCCATGTGTTGATATTCACTTTAAAACTAAAATTTCATAGATTTCGCCAAAACTTTATAAAAATGGCTTGATCCAGAAAGTTTGCTCAAGATTTACTAAAGTGAACAAATGATGATCAAGATTCAATTCTGAATGTTAGCAACGGCGAAAATTCGAACCTTTACACGAGTAAATATGTATATCCGTTGAACAAATAAGTGGTTATAAAAACTTAATAGCTCAAATAGTAGCGCCTTAAACATGGAAACAAACGGTACTGTTTCCGGGTCTAGATGTTAATATAAACATTAGGGGGATAGTACACTCAATTGATGCGTACCGAACAGAATAAAATCCTATCGCTGGATTTCATTATTATCCACAGATAAACTTTACTAAACACAAATACTAGTTAGTTCATTTATCAAATTATTTGCAAAAAACATTAATACATTTCTGCTCATAAGAAATTAGTAAAATACAATCCGGAAAGAAACTACATAGAAGATAAGTCTCTTACCACTTTGTACATTATTGTTATTATTAATGTTGGCACTGTTGTTACTTTTGTAATTGGAGTTTCCATTGTCAAATGCTTGTCCTCTCCATTTTCGCTTACAATCCCATGATGATGCTGTTGTTGTTGCTGTTGATAATGATTGATTAGTGACTTTTTCATCAATTTGATCGTTCAAAGATGATGCTGTATGAACCGGTGTTTGTTTATTTGGTGAATACTGAGGTGTTTGTGTACGACTTGGTAAATCAGCTAAACAGTTTGTAACCATATGAACTAATGCTTTCCCATCATCAGATAACGCCGCGTGAAAGCGAAAAATTAATAAGCTTCCAATACCTGATGATCCAGGGCGTCGACATATAAATGGATTTAAATGTCGCTTATTATTGTTATTATATATTTCATTATGATCATTATTTTCTAAATGCTTTTTTGATTTATTCCATTTTCCTGTGTTATTCATCAGTTTACGATTACAATGCGATGTTTTGCATGTGTTTGAATCATCTGAATCTGCATCACTTTCAATATCTGACGGCTCTGTTGTTTCATCATTATCATTCTAAATATAATACACAAAGCAAAATAGAGTTAAGCAGTTTTTAAGTAATTTTAATCATGAATGTGATGTATTGTTTAACAATACAATAATTCAATTTTTATTAATATTTAAACAGAAAATATGTGTGGAGAGGTAAAGAAGTTCAACTATTAGTAGATAAGTCGTAGGTTCAAAACGCGCTCGACCTGCTTCGGTTCTGGCAACTGGTTAGTGCCACTAGCTCTCATACTACGAGTGTGTGCGAAAACAGTTGTATCTGCCTTTCTCAAATGATATTTAGAAAAACTATAATGTTCATTTAAAATATCAACTACCTCCAACCGCCTATAATCAAAAAAACATAGTGCAAGAAATATTGAGTTACTATGAATAGCGACCTGATTGTAACTTTATAAATCAGAAGTAATAACTAAATAAACATGACAACAGTCGTCATTACGTAGTTAATCTAAGTAAAAGTACTGGCTTTTAAAAAACTAGATATACAAATACAATCCGAGTTTATTGTCAAGTGTGATGAATTTTATACAAAAGAACAAAATTCTATTCACATGTTTCTAAATGAATTGTTACTTATTAATGTAATAAACCGTAAAACATTACAGATTGAAGTATATATATATATATATATATATATATATATATATATATATAACCTTTAAAAATAGCAGTAATGACAAATGGTCATCTGTAACATTAATGTAACCTTTCCATGTATTTAGGTGTATACACTAAGACAAGTACGTTTAGCTATTCATTAGCTAACAGACACATTCGTATAGACTTTCTACAATTACATGCGGACAGTTGTTTGTTCAGGAGGAACACAAGCGATAAACAAATGTTTTAATATACTAATTGTTTTTCAGCAAATAACAGTGAATCGACAAAAAAACTGTTTTCAACGAAAGAAAGCAATAATAATAGCAGTAAATATAGTCGGAAAAATTAGATAACCTTTCGAAAATAATTAAAGATACTTAGAAAATAAGCTAGTTCAGAACTTATGTGACATGGTAATGTAGTGAGAAAAGTGGACATTATAAAATAAGTATTGGTTTCTTCATTTTGAATAATGAATCATCGGTCCACATTATTAACATATAGTGCATATCTTAATGTTCATGTGTGATCTATTGCAAAAATTAAAATTAGATTTATGAATGCAACTAAGATATAAGTAAAGCATCTCATACTTCTCAACACGTTGTAACGGCCACACTTAATATGCTGTTTGTATTCGTCACGATTAATTTCGATTAAGTATGAGAATCACGGAACACTGAATAGTTATTTCGTCCAAGCATCTGACGCTTTAGAAGTGCACACTCACGATTTCGTAGGAAAATGATAAAGGATTTTCAAATTGTGCAAAAAGCATAAGCCTATGAAAGTTGCGTATTGTTGAAGTGTCCCATACTAGGATAAACCAGTTGTCCAGTCCCCATAGATTTGCTATCATACTTAATCAAAATCAATCTGACAAATATAAACAACAAATTAAAACCAATCTACAGTAAAGCACTTCAAATTACCAATAATAACAGATAAAATCAGTAAAACTGAAAATAGGACAAGTTTACGAACCTATGATTATTTACATAGTATATAAAAATGTGTTCTTAGAAATAATGTTTGTAGTCGTTTTAAAAAACTTGGTGTTGCCATATCGGGAGTGATAAAATTCAGTACAAAAACATGAACAATAATGCATTATCGAAATCTAATGTGCTTAAAGATTAACTACTTTCCCAGACGCATGAATGTTATATAAATTGATGGGGGGTGGGAACTCTATCACTGGGTGCTGCCCAGTGGTTCAGAGAGCTATGCATTCACCAAACCGGTGGCACTGGGTTAAATTTATTGATAGGATCTAGGGTGTGTACTGCTGGAAAATCCCATACAATGACACCACAATTGTTCAGTGCTCTCTGATATTCAGTGGGAATTAATCAACATCAATCTGCAACGAATAAAAATAATCATTATTTAAATAGTTGATTTCTGGATACCTTTAGTATGATGTGAATATACCAGTTTTGCACTGAAGTGATGCCTATTAGGAAATAACTTAAAAATGGACTGTACAATACCTAAAAATCTTTAAAATTTCACCGGAGTGAATGCTTTTTCAAGTGCCAAATATGTTACGTAATAATCGAAGTATAACAAAACGAAAATAATATACAGAATCGAAGAATGTGTTAGATTATTGTGCACTTGATAAAGAAAATAGAGATAGGAAAGAGAAAAATACGTATCAAAACAATTTATAAAGTTAAGAAAGAAAGGTCGGGCCTTAGGACCCTAGTAAAATAAAGTATTGATTCGCATAGTGAGTAAACCGTGGATACAATTTTGAAAAGAGCGCTCTTTGTGAGATCAACATAACATACTGCATAGCAGCTAAATCGGTTGGTATACAAAAGGCGATACAAAAAATTAACTTAACAATGACATACTCTACGAACATGCTTCTACTGGAAAATATAAATTATGAATCAGCTAAATAAAAGATCATTTTTGCAAACTTCGTCAATCGGTTTCACAAGACCTTTGTAACTGTTTCAAATTGGTATTCATAAAAAAAACTGCCTAGGGTAAAATAACTATGAATGTACTTTGTGAATAGTCGAAAAAATAGAATAGACGAAAAGACCATACTTACAAAGGAATAACTTCAAAACTAAAACATTAAACATATTCAGATTATCAAATATCATATTCGTTGTTATTCAATATATTCTTTTAGCTACTTGTTACTCATTTGTATAAGTGTATAAGTGTGTTTACATCACTAAAACAAGAAAAACTAAACCACTAGCCTCTGTCGGCTCACTTATCTACTTAGTGTTTACTTTTCTATGTTTTAAATAAAAAACCTGGATAATAGCAACCACAGGAAAGTATGACTAACTAAAAACATGAAACAAAGGTATATATATATATATATATATATATATATATATATATATATATATATCACGGATGCAGTTAGATTACTGTGTCGATTGAAATTCTGTCCAAAATTTTGCTTACACATTAAAAGATGATTATCGATTATTCGTTTTCGCCTTCCTCTCCCAAAAGATGCCTAAAGATGAACTGTAAAACATGAATTCATCTTAATTATACTTGTTATGTGAAGTTAGTGAATACAAACTAGCTCGTCATGAAAAATAACAAGCTAAGTACCTGAAAAGTGTTAAATTAGTATACCATTGTGAACATTTTGTGGTGGTTTTGTTGTTTGCAACTCACAATAATACTAAAATATATAAATATGGTAATGGAAGTACTTGTGTGTGAAATGTAATAATGAATGTGCAACAGTGATAAAACTGAAATCTGATACATAGGTTTGATATATGTGTCCAATATGAAAAAAAGGTTTACACACCTGAGTCACTTTACTATATCTATGCTTTTTAAATTGGTTTGACCGTAGTCAAAAAATAACGAAAATCATGAAGCGCTAGAGATCTCTTACGTTCTAGTAAGGGATTCGTCAACAGTACCCATTCATACATTCCTTAAATACAGATTGAATTCAGGAGACTAGGGCCTAACGCAAGGGCCTAACCTATACACAGCAATGAGTCTATATCGAAAACTCTACATCTTTAGATTCAACCATTTTTCTTATGAATGAAAATAATTGAAAGTTTATCAGAATACAATTGCGTAGCTTAGTAAACAATAATTATCTCACAAAACCAGTAACCAATGATAAGCATACTAAGTAAGTAAAAGGATCTAAGAATATTATTCTCGTTAAGAACGGTAAAACTAGGTCCGATAGTAGTTAGTAAACATTGTATATGAAACTAATTAAAAGTAGTGTGATCTTTATCCATTAGTCTTATTGGACAAATAGTCTCCAAATTACCATCTAATTCTCTATTTTCATATAGAAAAAAAAACATAATCCTCTTTTCAGAATTAAGTGTATATAATTCAGTCTACATATTACTTAAATTACTAGATTGGTTGAACACTATACATGATAAATTTCATGAAGCATAGGAATAGATGCATACTGTGTTTTATCATACAGTAAAGCATTTGTAAATTTCTATTCACCAGTGTTAAGTTAACCAGTTTCTTTTTAACAAATTAGCATTCTTTGAATATACTTATCAATATTTTGATGTTAAGTTATATAAATAGCTAAATCATGAAGCAGTTATTGCACGATATAAGAAAATGTGAATAGGAGATAATTTTAGCATACAAAAGTTTGTGAAACAACAAATATAATGTTACAATTAAAATAATTCTCACTGTCAAGTGTTTTGCAATAACGTTTGAGTACCTAACCATGGTCTGAAATTAAAAGAACATTTCGTATTAAATTACAAAATAAGGAAATTCTATTTTAGTATCCAATAAATGGATATAATGAGTACAGAAAAACATAGTTTATACATATTGTTCGTTTTGATAAAAAGCATCACAACACTAGTCGATCACCAAAATGTTTGCCTTGATGCTAATTGAAATTTAGCATCTAATTTATAAAATTCAATCACAAAGTTTAGTGTGAATTGAAATCAAAATCATGAACGATAAACAATGCTTCTTAGAAGAACCATATTATAGCTAACTGTGGAATACAGAACAAGCGTGTCATTATATTTGGGACTCGCTAGCTAGATGCATCTAACACTTTTCAGTGTTGATGTCCGATCTGAATCTAAAAACCTTTCGCTTTAAACACCAAGAAGTTATTCACTAAGCTACTGAGTCTAGATAAAGCGTAATCAATTCCAAACCCTAATATCAACAATAGGAAGATAAATCTTCAAGAACAACTTAATATTCGTTAAACAAGTGAGTGGCTGCTTAGATACAATAGAAATAAGCAATGACTGTTAACCTAAAATTTATCCTAAACATTTAATACCAATTATTATCACTTATAACTAAAACACTTTGAATCAAACTTAAATCACCACTAATAGATGACAGACTATATAATCGCTAAATGATCATTAAACCAAAAGTATGGAATTGAAACTATTATATCCAATTTCGGTTATACATATATTCAGTCAATCTTTTTCCGTAAATACAAAACATCCAAGCATTTTAATTGTTTCTTAATATAATTAAAAACAAATCAACTAAAGACAAGTAATAATAAAAATGAGAAGCAATATGATATTCTAAACTTCAAATAAAGTGTATTTTATATGTCTAGTCCTGAATTGTCTCGTCAATATTGTGATATATAAAGATAATAACACATATTAGTAACTCATTTATCTCCATTTGCGTCAGCATGTTTAATACATCTATTCACATAGGTAATGTAGATTCAAGGACAGTCTGTGTTGGAAGATTCATTATATGTTAAATTGGTAATAAAGTAACCAAAACAATATATATAGGTTCTGTGTAATCAATCGAAATACTTTTATAATAACTTTAACACTTTTGTATATAGAATTATCTTTCAGCTTTTTATCTATCAAACTCTCAGGTACTCACATAATTATTATTGTTTTTTGTTTTACTTTTTTAAAATAACTGTATCAGATGTAGGCCATTTCGAGAAATTTGTAGCGCATTCGATCAATTAATAATCCTGGTTCGGTACAAAACTTGTGTAACAAAATGCGATGATTGGATTACTATTGAAAATTTCATCTGTTTAACAAGTAAAATAGATTGTGATCATTTAAACAATTTGAATGTGACGGGCAAGGGGTGAATACTAATGAATGATGTCGGTGAATTCTAATAAGCTTAAAAATGAAGCAGTATATTACAGATACCTGTAAATGCTTATGAATTATTAAGAATTTGCATAATTAGTCGTTACATGATTCAATTAATTTTGTTAATTAACATTTCATCTACTTAGTACCAAGAAAAAAAAATTTTTGAGAAATATTTTCTTATTCCAATAAATGCATTTTATCCTAATCTTCTACTTTCTCACTCTTTTTTAGTTGATTATTATGAAAGAATTTTAATTAGAAAAAAACAACGAAGTGACTAGAAGGAGAATAAGACTGTTATTTATGTTATACTTAATGATAACATTGAGAAAAGTTGTTAACTACTATCAACTTATAACCATCCGTAAAGTCATATTCTTAAATAAATTGTATCTAAAATCTAAAAGAAATTGATGGCATAGTTGATAGATATTTAGATAATTAAAATGTTGGAATTTCATGTAGTTGGTAGCAAGTTCGAGTCTCATTATACACTCTTCATTTTAAACAGAAGAATACTAAAGCAAGCAGCTACGTATAATATACAGCTTGAAGCCTAGCACATGAATCAATTCTTAGGAAATAACTCATATTATCACCTAGAAACAAATTATAGGCAGTTTAATAAGAAAAATATAGTTTATATTAATTTTCTGTAAATTTCTTCGGACAACACTTTCGATACATTCAGAAAAATGAGTGAATTTCCGAGCAGAACAAACTTTATTATTCAATTGACTGCTCATATACTATTAGGGGTGTATTTTCTATTAACCACAAAACACTTTTTTTTTGAATAGTTAATAAAAGTCATTTTTTATAGTCGATATTGTATAACGTATCATAATTAATACTTTTTTTTAGTTTCCTATGTGTAAATTAGCTGTGAAGAACTCTGCAAGATAAAATAAATTGCAAACTTCATTCTACTTGAATATAACAATCATGATCATACTATATATATGAAATGGACTGGAGGTTTTCCTAAAAAATAAGAATAATTACTTATTATTAAATAAATTATTGTCCTTAAACAAATAAAAGAGGAAAATACGCATTTATTTTAGAAAAGTGATCAGAAAGAAAATTTTAGCAAGCAAAACAATTCATTAAGATTGGAAAATATACGGTTTTATTTTGATAAAATGTTAAGATATCATCTTCAAAAAAGGTGGACTACTTGTTGACTATGACGTAACAAATCTTAACATATTAAAGACATTAAAGACATCTAATTAGGACTCATCCTTTAGTTACATTTGCCAAATCCTAGTGCTGATGTTTATACTATGACTTGAGTCTTATACCTCAAGTAGACTAAAGATAATCCGCCCATAAATCAAACATGACAATATATATATCTACCAGCTAAAGCTTGAAGTACCAACAAAAGAAAATAACAAACACTTATTAATACAAATAACGAGGTTTAAATATAGAGTTATTAATAGCACCGTCACTACTATTTAGATAAATCATAATACTTCAACTTTCTCTAACCTCAAAAATTTACTTGTATCGGGTAACAAAATATCAAAATAACCCTTTGCATTCAGAAATTAATTAATAAAAATTCATTGCATGTTTTAATTAGATCTACTTTGTTATGCTTTTCAAGAAGAAAACGTGGTAGAACACTTTGTAGATTGATAGATGCCAGGTAGTTTATAACGCGCTGTATGCTAAGCTTTAATTTTGTAGGTGTTTAAACATCGGGTTAGATGTCAACATTAAGATGCATCTTACAGAAAAGTAAACATTTTGAAAGCGCACAACTAAAAATAACAAAAAGGCCTAAATAGATTAGATTTCAAGTAACGGCTCAGTATTCATCTATACTAGCGAACTGTTTACAACGCAAATAAATGAAGCAATCTACATGATCTCTATCATAAAACATTCAAACAAAAGTAAAACAGTTTTTTTAAGTTTCATTAGATTGTGGACATAACAATTTAAACCAGAAGCTTAATGATAACTTCTAAAACTGTAAAGCTACGTATCCAGGGTCAGAATTTTGTAGGAAGCCCAACTCCCGCAATAATACAAGTATGCCTAGCTAATAGGTGCTTGTTAAAACCAAGGTTCATGATTTCCTGACTACTACCTCCAACCGCCTAATATGACAATATAGTTATTGTACAAAGAATTTTCTCAGCAAACTTAATGTTTCCTATGCTGCTAGGATGTAACACATTAGATATACACACATATGTACAAAGTCCTACGTTGTTAATGACATAGTGAAGCTTCATAAAATACATAAACGAACAAACTAAAAGGGATCCGTGAAATTTTTCAGTAAATATGAACAAATAAGGCTGAAAAGTTATGATACCTAATATATAGAAGTTCATTCGTTTACATTTGTTTATAGCTGCTAAGTAAGAAAGAAATGTCTCAATATTGCAATACTCAAGCACAATTTTCTTACAAATGGAAGCTTTTCTAACGTTAAAAAAATCAGAAATTAGCACGCCTTTCTAACTGATCAGTGTAGTTGTCTGGATAAGAGAATTTAAATTTATAAAAACAACTAACGGTAGCATAAAAGAGGTACTTGTAAGTGTTTTACTCTATTATTGAACATATTATTTAATACAGTATTAATAGTTTGATTGAAGAGCAGATTCTAGTTTGTGTTGTGTTAAGCCTATTATTCGTATTTTTCATTATCATCATAACTTACAAAATCGCAATAGATAGAGGTTATGGCTACTTTTGACTTTTATCTTTACTTTTCTATATATTCTCAAAGAATTTCATGGTAGCATATTGTTCTGAGCATTTATCCATGCTAATCATTTTGCTTTCAAGCTTGTAGGTGGTACATATACATCATAATTTATAAAATAATGTTTTGGGATATATTTGCTTGTTGCTGAATAGACATAAAGTACTAAAGTTCAAATATAAACGTTAAACCGTACTGTCTGCTATTTGTTGTGTGTCCGTATTAAAAAAGTAAACTTGTCGTTAACCGAAAGTGTGAGTTCATAGACAGTGAAAAATCATAAAATACAACATTACTTGCTCATAGTTTGAAGTACTTTCGAGCTGGAGAGCAAAGACTATTTTCAAAATTTAGTCAGGGAGTATTACGTTACATAGCATGCTCAGTATGAGGCTAGTACTATGTGTGTTAGCATTAATTAACTTAAGAGTGAATGGTCAGCAATTCAGTGTTAACGTAAATTTCTCTACGTTAAAGTTGTAAATCAGACAAAAATGATCCGAATATTTAAGGCAAAAAGTACTTGTTCACTGTATTTTATGGTAATAACTTTTACGTAATCGGCATGTGATTAATACTGTTTAGAGTGATTTTTGCTTACATTTAGCAATAATAAACAAGCTTTACTACCATTTTAATCGACAATAACGAATCGGAACAAGAAGCAGAAATTGTGATTCTACTTTTTATAAGCTACGTACATACATAAATATAACTTCATAAAACACTTTTTGAAATCCATGCTTCCTGCAATGCAACCCATCTTTTAACTATGTCACTACCAACATCCGGAAAACTTATAACAACCACTGAACTTGTAGGCACCTACATACACAATCAATTTATTCGTAACTTTAGTATGGCTAACAAGCGTCATAATAACAAATAGGACATAAAATATAGTTGTTTTAAATCGTAATTCATAGATCTCGGACAGTATATATGTATTTTGGTGTGTATATGCATGTGATACATTTTAGAAGTTTTGATCATATGATTTCAAGTCGGACGATTTTCGCTACAGCAAAAACACACGTACGCATTCCTTCCAATATTGCATATTCTGTTTAAGTAAGCCATGGATTCCTCCCTCCTCCCTTCTCTTTATTTTTTCACAAATAAGAAGTGAAGCAGCACAGCAGGCATTCTCTTTGCTTCTTCTTTTTATTTCTTTGAAAAACAAAATTAAAAGTCATGAACAAACTATTTGTTCATCTGATGGACAATTTGTGTTTTGAACAGCTGTGAAAAATTCATTCTAATATTATGAATACATATATATATATATATATATACATATATATATATATATATATATAATTTTAGACCGTATACAGCTGGATTTTCTAGAAGATAAAATATTAACTTCGAAATGCTTATTAATGGAAAATTTTGCCGAAACAGCTATCCTTTTTATGCATTAAAAGAATTTCATTGCTGTTAATTTAGTATGAACTAATCCAAAAACTTTTAATCATCACATTAACGATACTTTCCAGTTAGGAAATCCATTACTCATTGGTGAAATAACTCTATTTACTGAATACTGTTTTGAAGCTGTTAAAATGTCCTTCTTTAAGTTTGTCTGTAAGAGCTTAGTATAGATCAGTTACCTGAGATTATAATAAAACAGCAAGCCTCTTGTAGAATTTCAGATAATATTATAAAAGATAAGGACATTTGTACATGGGCTACTCTGCAAAACATGACATAAAGAAATAGGTAACAAGAGGCAAATATTACGAGCAATGTTACCATAAGTTATTAATTGCGATACATCCAGCGTTTTCTGCCATTCTAAGATACAGGTAGCCTTAATTATATCTCTATGTATATATATCAATATTTATAAATACTACATGAATCATACTGATTTCCTGAGAAATGTAGTCAATTAAAACAATACTATAAAGGAATGATTAAGTATAAGTCTCCAATAACTATAACTATTTGAGAAAAATATGAATCTATTTAATAATTATTGTATATCCATAGACGCATTTCGATTCCTAAAAATTATTTGAATAACCAACTTAAAACAAAATGATCTACAAAATGATTCTTATAAACAGAAAACATTAATAAATTCTTAAGTTTTAACAGCTAACTTACCTCGTAGAATTGTTCCATTAAATGAGCCTTCCATAGCGGCCGATCAAGTCTTAAAGGTAAACCACTTATTTCACTGAGAAGTACTTCCAAATTAGCTATTTTAGAAGCTGGTGAGTGTTTATCATCTAATTTTGACCCATATGGTCGTGATGAATTAATTTCTGATTTTGCATGGAAAGAAGACGACAGTCGGACTACATGTTCTTCAAGTTGAAATGCCATACATTCTCTCCAAGCATATCCAGTTGATAGATATGTTAGACATTGTGTTAAACGTGATCGGGTATCTGAAGGTGGGATGTTGGAGCTTTCATGGCGTTTTCTGCTAGCTTCCGAGTATCCTTTATCCGTTAAACAAGAACCTCTGGGAGATGATGCTAGTGATGAACAGTCAGACGATCGAGTAAGTAAACGACTACTGATCAATTCACGTAACCGTGATAACTTTAATCCCGGTGCACCAAATCGTAAGCATATCATTACCGAAGGTGATTGATCTGAACAAAATAGTGTAGCACAATTGTTTCCATTCCAATCAAGTTCATACTTATACTTAAGAGCTGGTAGCCATCGAAGTTCGGCAGATGAAAGAGCCTTTAGTGAATTCCGATTACTATTTTTCAATTGTGTATCAGTAAAACAATGACATCTTTGAGTAGAATTTAAGCTAACAGATAGTCGTGTTATTATTGTTTCAATTAAAGGATGCATATTATTGAAAATAAGAAATCCTCCACACTGACAACATGTAGTATACTGAAAGACGTTAGCGATCCAGATACCGATACGTCGTATAAGGCAAGCGATCAGGCAAAGTGGTAGAAAGATAGTAGAAAATATACTAGTAATCATGAGTGATAAGCTTAGAAAGGCAACATTGGCAAGGCAGACATAAACAGGACTACGTTCAGTAGGATGAGCAATAGGGAGGAAAGCACTCGGGTTAACTATCGATATACTTTGTTTTTCCTCACTTGTTTCCACATGCCCTGGAATAGTTAAATTTTAAAAAAGCATATTCAGGATATAAATTCAACAGTTATAATGATGAAAATCATTCTATTATTGATTAAAATTAAAATGTCAGGCTATCCAATCAAATGATTATCAATATTTTCAGAGAATATGCAGTGTTTATATGAATGCAGTATATAGAATGCAAACTATGAGATATTTTGGTCAGACGTTTGTGCTGATATAGTGAGTATAAAATAGTGAAAGTGTTATTTCATGAGTGCATTTTGAGTCATTATTGTTGTTTATTAGAATGTCTACTAAATATTATACAATGACTATTATAATATCTTAATAACGACAGGTACGAAAAGCTAGAGCCTAGTGTTATCTAACAATAAAATCCCAAAACTCCAGAAAGCGTATACATAATCG
This sequence comes from Schistosoma mekongi, assembly GCA_034768735.1. Taxonomy (NCBI): domain Eukaryota; kingdom Metazoa; phylum Platyhelminthes; class Trematoda; order Strigeidida; family Schistosomatidae; genus Schistosoma; species Schistosoma mekongi. Next base: position 48,205,508 of record CM068305.1, on the reverse strand, counting down.
ATCGAATCTCTGTACTTGATGTTAACCTATGACGAAAAATTACTAAATTGGACAATCAAATAATCTGGTAAAAATAAAATCTAATCATTTCATCACAAATATATTTTGCATTTTAATAACAGTCAACAATTATCCAGATTTCAGTAAAAATGTACCTATCATCATAACTCTATAAAAAAGTTAAGTACATATGGTGTTTCGTTAGACAAAAGGATCTTATTCGAGATTAGATTCATATTATTATAAAAAACGTTATATCACGTAACTTGACGTCTTTTCTAGCATGCCTGGCATATTTATTTTTAGAAGTTAAATGTTTTATCAAAGCATGTCGGATGGATATAAGGCAAATTTAGTGTCTGATTAACTCTAATTGGTGAAATGGTAAATACCACATTAATTTACTTGTTCCATATTCCTTGTTCAATCAAACTAGGTTGAAAATTCGCACATCAATTCAAATATACAAGGTTACCGTATCAGTGTTAGGTGGCTGGATGTGGTCAGTATGAAATTCTCGACAAAGTTTAATTTTATTTACCACTGATCAGTAAAACATGCTTCAAAATGTAAATCGCTGTGTTGTTGTTAAGAGACTTTATTGTGTGAAGTATGGTTCCACCTTTTAACTGCGTTGCATTTGCTGAGTAGAATTGATTTAAATAAGAGTTTAACAATAAGAATTTCACTGATAGACATGCTAGAGTATTATCAAATTTAGTTGCCGTCAAATGTTCCTACGCATAATAGGAAAACAATACCTTCTATGTCTACATTTCTGAGTCACGAAATGAAATAAAAACTGATGTAACCAGTGATATTTATTAGGAGATTAGATTCTTTAAAATAACGTAGACTTAATCTGACTCGGAATTTCTACAGAAGAAAATGTACAAATCAAAATAATACCTGTGGGACTTTCCGGAGGCTTGTCTTTAACCTCAATCTGTGATCGTAATGCTGAGGTAGATCTTGTACGGAGTGAACTTGAATTTGTAAGGCGTGTAGGGGCTCCACCATCACTAGCTTTACGAAGCCTTTGACAGTAATCCGGACGAGTACTTACTGGTCTTGCAGCAGTAGATTTTGATCTGGCCAAACGAGCTTTTAAAGGCACAAGTTGTGGACTAGGTGGTGGAGGAGGTAGAGGTGGAGGCTGAGGTGGAGATAAAGTACGCCGCCCTCTCGGGGATCTTGCGTTGAAGCCGCCCACTCCAGGACGGGAAGTAGTGGAAATCCAAACAGGAATCTGACTAATATTACTACACTTTGTTGGAACAATTTGATGTGGACATATGTTGATTTTTGTTCCAAAGTCAGCCCTTTGGGAGGAATGTTCACATCCCCCAAGGGGTTGACGAGAAATCGTTGAACCCGTCGGTGTGGATGACTCTTTAATTACCCTTGCTTTTGACATAAAAGAACTGGTGATGCTTAGTTAAAATGTCTCTGTTTGCTGAATCATGTTCAAAATAGTATCAGTCAGCAGTAATATGAACGCCAATTTTAAGTAAGGCACCTGCAAAAATATCAGGGAAACAATACACCATTACTGAATACAGCACAAATTCTTTAAACACAACTGGTTTCAAAATGTCAAGTGCTTCCTTATAATTCAGAGTAGTATTGCATTCAGTTAAAGAGGTTAGCCAAAAGGCGATTTGTTGCAATTATTAGAGCGAATCTATGAAGACTTGTAAATGAAAAACCAAACTCTACTTAGAGCGTTTTATTTGTTACAGAATGTTAAGGAAAATAGATAGTTACATTCAATTAAACATCTGTAATCAGTTTTTAAATGTAAGAAAGGATATTAAGCTATAACCTAAAAGCCGTTTGAAAACAATAGGCCATTATACTTCTGTCATATTCTTAGTTATTAATAGCAATAAAGTACTAAACAACGTAACCTGTAAACAGAATGAAATCGTTAAATTGATATCTTCTAGTAACATGTATATTATCGTGCATCAAGTAAAAGCTTACTGTTTAGTTGGATGAACTTATCAAAGTATTCGTCGATCAAAGCATAATATTGGCTTCATTAAGTGTCAATGTAAGTAGCAAAAGGAAAATGCATACACTGATCTTACGAACATTTTCTTTGTAATATATTATCAAGTTATAAATAAAAATTTTTAATCCGCTTCTATAATATTCCTCTGCCAAACACGACTCTATGTCGAGATAACAGTATAAAGATAAACACTCATAAAACCGTTATTTGGCAGGCAGCTAATCAAAAGCCATTTAGCTGAATAAGAAATTTGGACAGATAATAGGCAGCACACTGATATAAATGAAAACTACTGGCATGTTTAAATAATAGGAGTAAGCACATTTACGTAACGTATTCGCATGGTGTTTAATAAAATTTTTCTGACTACGACGATCGCACTGGAGTGGTCAGTATACATAATGACGATAATATACATAGGTCCAAATAAAATAGTAGGTAAGATGTCATGTTATCTGTCATCGTATTCTATCGTCAAAACTAAACGTTATTCGCAACCAAAATTTGATCACATGGTTTCACAGCATCAACACAATAATAATTATTTAATCCAATGTTTTTTAATGTATCGCAATTATATGCCTATAACACACAGATGGCAATTTGGAAGTAATATAACACACTATCGAATAACAAGTAGGATTTGATTAAGATGGTAAGAAAATTGCAAGCATATTAATCTTTAAGCACTAGTGAAGCTATTTTCAAAAGTAAAGAGCAAAATAACACAAACTGCTTAAACGAAAGAAAAAAAATACGATAAAATACAGAATAACACTTTGCGTCAAATTCGATTCTAAAAATACGTCGGTACCTATCTGTTTACAAGTAAAACCAAACGATAAAAGCTCACACAGCACAACATCAATTAACAAAGGTAGTGTGCAGATTAAATAATAACAGAGGGTTTAAGATAATAGCGACATTTTCACTAAAGCTATGAAAAAAAATACAATGTACAGTGAAAATAAAATCAACAGAAAGATATTGTATTTGATGTGAACGCAAAGCAATCAAAAAACTTGTTTTCATGAATGTCAAGTAACCAATAACAACATAAACATCACGTTAAAATCAATAGTTAACAATAACTAACTAGACAGCAACACCAACATACTCGACACTCAAAAAAACGCCATAAGAGTATCCATAAGAAAAACGTTGGCACAATAAAACAAATTGAATCCTATGATTAATTCGTTTAAGAGTCGCATAAAGGCTTAAATATTGCTTGGTTTTACAATCTAACTCTCATAATGAAAATCAATTGCAAAAGATGCAAATGAATTTCAATATCTGTTTATCTATTAATAAGTAAATGTTTGCCGATTGAAATGAAACTTAATGGCTATAAAATATTTTCCGTTTTTCTTCGAGTCTAACTTACGCCAGGTTTTCGAAAATGTGGATATAGTGGCATAGATGTAGTGGTTTATTGTTGAATAATGATATGTATTAGCTAACCAATAAAGTTAGTACGAAGTTGGTATTTGCAAATAATTGCATATGATTGAGTCCGAAAAGCCAGCCTATTACTTTAAATTCTGTAAGCTTTAGATATTTAACTAACTTTGCTGCCAGCTATATGTTGTTTTGCTGTTGAGCATTTCATGTCAAGAACACCTAAAATTAAAAAGAAACAGAAACAAGCCGAACAATTGCACCAAAAAGCATGAAGTATTCGGAGAAAAAAATTGATATGTTCTAAGTATAGTACAATTCGATATCATACATATAGTATATGCAATGTTAAATTTATTATGAAAATTGCTTCCTTTTAATTCCTTCCTTGGTTCTATTGCAGTATACTCGGTATATGAACAAGTAACGTTTATCATTTAAGCAGAGCAACTTGTAACGATTAAAACCAAACGTACGAATAAGATTAAATCAGAAGTCAGTGAGGAACGGAACAGAAGTTATATTTGCATGTGAGTAGAGCGCCGATGGAAAAACAACGTCTTGGCTAGTTAACTAGAGAGGGAGAGTTGCTGCCCAGGTCGTGTCGTGTCGTGATCTGGTAGTGATGCTTGACCGGGCACCTTCAACTCGTCGTGTTCGCTAAAACAAACATGGTCATCTATTTAACAATGGCGGGAGCCTGTATAACTCTTTATTTATAATATTATTTTCCTCTTTAAATAGATATTTGAATATCCACCTGAATAGCCTTGAAGCTGCACTCGGTATATGACCAAGTTACGTTTGGATTATTACCAGAGCAACTTATAACGATTGAACCCACTCTTACGAATGAGAAGAAATCAGAAGGCAATGAAGGATGGAAGAGAAGTTATATTTGATCGTGAATGGAGCGGCAATGGGATAGCAACGTGTAGGCTGGCAAACTAGAGAGAGTTGCTTTTAACGGTATGGCGTGACGTGATCTGGTGGTGATGCGTGACCGAGAGCCTTCAACTTAGTAGTGTCCGCTAAAACAAACATGGTCGGCATCAATGTCGAATCCTATGTAACTATTTATTTTGGGGATTATTTACCGCTACGGTTCACTCTCCCCCTAATGGGTTCGTGAGGACCCTATGACGTACCAGCCAAAGGATAAAACCCAGTGCGTTAAACATTGGTAAACGTTCCTTTGATAGCTTGGATGTTGTGCAGCATCTGGCCGTCAGTGCTTATGATAAAGTGTCGTTACATATAAAAAAATTGTACAAAATGTAATCGTGCTCTTCTATTTTCTTCTGGTCGTTTTCAAACGTCCAGGAAATCCAAAAAAAAGAAAATTTTTAAATATATGCCTTTCATTTATATATATATACACATATTTAAAAACAATTTGGCGGCTAAATACAGCTACAAAAACGCATAAAATGTTGACAAAAAATGTTGAATAAAAAAAGGATTTTGATATTTTTTTAAACATACGAAAATGTGTAAAAAATGCATACCGTAAAGTTTTTAAAAAAAGGTATTTTTATTCAATTATTTTATTTTATATGTATAAACTTCACAATACACACAGTGGAAAATTAGAAAAGAAAATTAATAGACGTAATATTCATTTAAGTGTTCTGGGAATCGTACATTTTTACCAGAAAGTGTAGCTCTCGGCGTTATGGAGCTCTTCTGAATTTCCACTTGCTTGTTGGTTGTTGCTTGAGGCTTGGTGACTTTCCTCATGTCGAGTTTCGGCGGTGTTGTGGCCAGTTGGACATCGAAGGGTTTACCTTCTAGGTAAGCTGCCTTGAGGCGGTCAATGCTGACGTTCTCCTTGTGTCCATTCTTATGGATCGTATGGTACTTTGTTTCACATTTTAAGACCTTGTATGGTCCTTCGTAAGTCTCGTCAAGAGGTCGGCGTAGAGCGTCACGACGTACAAAAACGTGTGTACTATATTTCGAAGCGGGTTGGATGAAAGTGTCTGTGGATTGTTGTCGAGTTTGAACTGGCTTAACTGAACGCATAGCATTTGTAAGCCGGTCCACGTAAGAATTGATATCCAGGTTTGTCGGGGTGGAAGCAGTTTCCACAAATTCACCTTGTAATCGAAGAGTCGTTCTGTAAACTAGTTCAGACACGCTGCACCCGACATCTTTTACCATGCTTCGGATACCGAATAAGACTAGTGGCAAAGCCTCTGTCCACTGCGGGATGTTCGTAGCTGAAAGTGATGCTTTCAGCTGTCGATGAAATCTTTCTACCAAACCGTTAGATTGTGGATGGTAGGCTGTTGTTCGGAAGCGCGTCTCTCCAAGAAGTTTTGTCAGAGAGTGGAACAATCCAGATTCAAACTGACGTCCACGGTCTGTCGTTATTGTAGATGGACAGCCGAAATTCGCTATCCATCGTTCAACGAAAGCGCGAGCAATCGTTTCAGTAGTGATGTCTTTGAGTGGAATCGCTTCTGGCCAGCGTGTAAAACGGTCCACGCATGTCAAAAGATAAGAAAATCCATTTAATTCTAGTAAGGGTCCTACCAAATCAAGGTGGACATTGTCGAATCTAGCATCGGGAGTCGGGAAAGTACCAAGAGAGCATCTGTTATGCCGAATCACTTTGTTCTTTTGGCAGGCCACACAGAAGCGTGCCCATTCTTTGATGTCTTTATTCATCCTTGGCCAGCAAAATCTCTGGTCAATCAGTTTTGACGTAGCGCGAACTCCAGGATGAGAGAGGTTGTGCAATGTGTCGAAGATGATTCGTCGATAACTCTTGGGAACGATTGGACGGGGTGTACCTGTCGAAAAATCACGAATTAAAGTGTTCTTACCTTTTCCAATCGTCTTTGTTTGGAGTTTAAGCGTTGTTGTGGATAACTCGTGATGAAGATCATTGTCTTCATTTTGAAGTCGAGCTAGTTCAACAAGGTCGATCCCTTGGATACGATTCAAGGCATGTATTCGTGATAAGGCGTCAGCAACCACATTATTAGCTCCAGATATATGTCGTATATAACTGGGAAATGTAGTTTAGATGACGCGACTCTCGCGGAGAGTACTTATCTGGAAATGACTTCATAGAAAACGTCAGTGGTTTATGGTCGGTGAATATTGTAAATTCTCGGCCTTCCATGGAATGTTGAAAATGTCGTACAGCACAGTACATGGTTAACAGTTCACGTCCAAAAGTGCTGTATCTTGATTCGGTATCGTTTAGTCGTCTTAAGAAGAATGCTAAAGGTTGCCAAGTTTGGTCAGTCCATTGTTGCAGAACTGCGCGAATCGCTGAGTCTGATGCGTCAACCGCGATGCTGACAGGAGCCTCAGTATTGTGATGTGCCAGCATAGTCGGATTGGCTATTGCTTCTTTAGTCGCGGTAAAGGCTTTCTTTGAGTCTGCATCCATTGTGACAACTTTTTTATTTCCACGTAGCTGATCCGTTAGTGGTTTTATGATAGATGCACAGTTCGGTATAAACCGTCTGTAGAAACTTACCAATCCATTGAAAGCTCGCAACTGCTTGATGGTGGTTGGCTCTGGGTACTCCAGAACAACCGCCACCTTGTGTTTTTGGGGTTGTATGCCATTAGCGTCAATAGTATGCCCCAGGAAGTCCAATGAGGTTGTTTCGATTTGGCATTTCTGTATGTTTACGGTTGCTCCATATTGTTGCAGTCTACTAAAGACTGTGTCCAAATGTTTCATATGTGTTACTTCGTCTGGGCTTGCTATCAGGCAGTCGTCGACGTATGCATGGACATAGTCAAGCCCGCGGAACACGTCATCAATGAAGTGTTGGAATGTTTGTGCTGCGTTCCTCAACCCAAAAGGCATTCGGAGGAATTCGTAAAGGCCAAATGGAGTTACGATAGCGGTTTTCGGGATATCATTTTCAGACATCGGTATTTGGTTGTACGCCTTTACCAAGTCGAGTTTTGAAAATATTGTCATTCCCTTCAGAGTGGCCGTTAAATCGTGGATATGCGGTAACGGGTAACGATCAGGCGTAGTTTGGGCGTTAAGACGTCGGTAATCCCTGATAGGACGCCAATCATTGCTATCTTTCTTCGGGATCATATGTAATGGAGATGACCATGGATTATTCCCAAGTCAATCATATGATCAAATTCGTTTTTCGCTATCCTCAGTTTTTCAGGCGCGAGTCGGTGTGCTTTGGAGAATACAGGTTGACCTGTAGTCGTGATGTGATATGTAACATTGCTGGTTACACATGATAATTTCGATGACGCTTTATTCAGATTTGAATACTTGTCGAGTATCGGCTGAAAAACAGGGTTAATTAAATGTTTAAAACGAGGGGGACATAAGCTACAACCTGTAGCAGCGGTTCCACGAACATAGAGATTTGTGTTACTATCCACTAGTCTCTTTTTACTAGGATCCACAAGCAAGTTGTGGTGGTTAAGTAAATCCATGCCTATGATAGGTATTTTCACATCGGCGATAGTGAAAATCCAGTGTATGGGTTTTAGTAAACCCACGTTTAAGTAGACGTATCGTTTACCATACGTAGCTATGTGTTTTCCATCGGTTGCCTGTAAATCGAACACAGCTTCATGGTGGCGATCAGATGGAGATACAGGAAGAACGCTAACGTCTGCGCCAGTATCGACGAGGTAGCGAACCTTCGTTATCGCATCAGTGATAAATAACAGGCGGTTGCTTCCACCGGCTACGGCTGCTGCTAACGCGTGCCGGCAGAATAGTTTCCCGATGCGTCGACAATGGGTTTATGTCTGGGGAAACAACAGGGGTCTCTACACTTCTTGGAATTTTTTCCATAGGTGTTGTGGTACCAACACCAATGTGAATTCTCGTTTCGTCGAGGTCGAGACGACGACCTTCTCCGTGATGTACTTCGTCGACGAGAATCGTTCGGTCGGTGTCTTTCCTTCAGGTCAAGAAAACGAGAAAGAGTATTACACAATTTTGTCACGTCGTTTTCGGTGGCCTGAGGTTTTTCGGTAATGGAATAAACCTGATTATCGCGAGTTCTGGTGATCTCCAGAATTCGATCAGCAGATGAGGCTAGTTCATCTACTGGGTTGTTATTAAACGTTACCAGAACTGCTTGCACTTGTTGTGGCAGTTTTGATAAGAAGAGTTAGCAGGAAAGACTTTCGTCGAAAGTGCGTTGACCAATTATCTCTCGCATGCGCGACAACATTTCCGTTGCTGAACCACTACCTAGCTCGATGGTGTGGAACAACTCATCAAGACGTTGTCTATCGGACAAGTCTCCGCGTTTGAGAATTGATCTTTTGAGTTGGTCATAAGGTTCTAGGCAGTCAGGGCTGAAAAAGGAAGGGGTGACGTACCTGTTCAATTCACGCGGAAGTGACCTTACGACGGCAAGGAATTGAACACGTGGATCTGTCACAGCGTGGTCTCGAAACTCGGCTTCTGCGTAGCAGAACCAAGCTTCTATGTTTTCTGTCCAGAAAGGAATGAGCTGGAAGTTCGGGGGTGTGGGAGTTTTAATCTTAATGAACTTAGGAGTCTGATCAGTCATGCTATATATTAAATATATTAAAATACAAAAATAAATGCAATCAAAATGTGCAAAAAAAATGATAATCACACCAAAAATACTGTTAAAAACTATAAACTAAAGGCGCGCCGTTCGAAGGTTGTTACTTTTTTACACGTGGTTTATATATTTTGATCTTTGCGACAAAATTGGCCAACCGCCTTATCCATAGTACTATAAAACATTATATCGCATTAAATATATATTGTATATCACGTCATTCGAGCTAACACATTTTCATACAAACAGCTGTAATCCTAGTTACAAATTTGCCACTACCTAATAAAAGCATACTTCATACTGAAATCTCACCCTCCCATTTATAAATGGCTCGAAATAAGGCTAAAAGGTCCAAGCTGGATAGCCGTTCTCCCAAAAACCCTGAATCTTCCTCTAATGACCTATTTGCCACTGAACCGCTGATAATAGGCAATCGCACACCACTTGTCAAGGCTATCAACCTGACTGATCTAAATAGTGACATTGCTGACTATAAAAACAAAGTTGAAGAAGTACAATTAGCATTTACCAAAATGGAATCTATCCTAAGTGACCTAACCCCGCTAACCTACTTGCTTGGAAAGCAAGAAGACATAGAAATAAATATGGCAAAGCGAGCTGAAACATTCCTAGATTTTATTGCATCAGAAGTTGTAAAGCGACTCACCTCGCTTCACAAAGCCATCGTCTACAATGTTCCAGGGAATTTTCCACTCAAAAAGGTTAGAGCGACCCTACTAAAGGCTAGTGGCATGTCTCATATTCCATGCGAATGTAACAGACTGCGTAAAAAAGACTGGCAGACTAGCTGCCCAATTCTATTCCACTTTGCATCCATCATAGATTGCAAGCGTTTTATAAAATCAGTAAACTTTATTAGATCCGGCAGTGACTTCAAAAATATACTAATAGTTGCTGATAAAACACCTCTACAACGTAGATCTCTCAACCGTTACGGTGCTGTTGTTTCAGACATAAAAGATTCCGAGTCACAATTAACCACTCCAAATGAACTTTCCAAAACAAAGTCTAAGACGCACTCTGGTGGTAGTACTCCACCACCTAGACTTTGTACTCCACCCAGCCCAACCATACCCATAACTCTACCTAGTATAGTCGCTCATACCCCAATACCTCTCACAACCAACGAAAATGGCAGCGACCTAGTAGATTTAGACATCACTCCCAAGGGGAGTACAGTTATCTCACAAAATAAAGAGGTGAATGGGATCAAACCATACAACTTAATCCACCACCCTACCGTTAAAACAGAATTCATACCTTATCATTACAACAGGCCTAATGCTCTCCCTATCAATAAGGGTCAGCATAACCCCATCCCTAAAATTCAGAGTAATAAAATAAGTAACAAACGCCAAACCGCTGGGCACAATATCTCTGAATCACTAGGTTTGAAGGACAGTGTTAAGAACAGCAACAAGCGGCTCTTCTCCTATCACCCTATTTCTGTTCCGTCGCACAAATACTTTAAAAGCAACAGAACGACCCCGAAGGCTGATTCCAGGAAGAAAAGCCTCCTTCCTCTACCTATATCGTTTCTGTCCCAAACAGATAATGGGAATAATTTTAACTTGGGATGTCACCCGTTCTATCAACATAAAAACCCTCCTAAACTTGGAAACTTACGACCTATATACTTTCCTACAGTAAACAGTTGTAACTACAACTACTTGGCTGCATCCCAAAACTCATTACCTAACTACTATGATCCATATGTCACGTACGCACACTCGAACCATTTTTTAGAGTATCCTCGTACGATAACTCACAACCATTCTCACCCCTACTCATTGCCCCCGCAGCCATTACTAAGTCAGCTGATGACGAGCCCGAACAGCACCAACTTCCAGTTCTGCCACTACTAAGTAATCAATCTCACAGCACCATATCTCCACTAATCACAAACACTTTGAGCGTAAAAAACGACGATAGCAGTGACAACCTAAACACTGACGCTGCAGAGCAATCACCCATTATCTACTCACTAGTATCTGAACAATGCGAAACTCAACTATCCCCAAGTCAAAGTTTCATCCAGGATTCTAAACCTGACGCCTTCATCCATGACGCCTTAAATTATTTCAACCTCACTGGCCACTCGTTTAGTCTATGCCTACTTAACGCGCGATCAATATGCAACAAAATGATCGACTTAGCTCTGTTTGCGTCAATCTGCCAACCATCAATTATTATGGTAACTGAGGTATGGACTACTCCTAACGTCTCTGATCTAAGTATATCCCTTGATAATTATAATCTGTATTGTAGTGACAGGTTACATGGACGTGGAGGGGGTTGTTTAATATATGTTAACACAAAGTTAAACTCACTTCTGTTTGATACAACAGACTTAAACAAACTACAAGACTCAGTGTGGATTGTTGTGAGGCCTACTGTATCACAGTCTTACCTATTCGGTTGTGTATACCAACAACCTAGCCCATCAATAGAGAATATAAACTTACTGTCTGACATTTTTACACTGGCCTCTTCCCTACCCTTTACAGGTAAGGTCATTTGTGGAGACTTTAACATGCCTGAAATTTCATGGTTTCCCACCAAAACGCCGAAACGCTATGACTTGCTTATGGAAAGCTTAGAGCTTGGTGGCTGGTCACAGTATGTCCGTAGCCCTACCAGATATAAAAATATTTTGGATTTAGTTTTTACAAATGAACTTTCCCCATGCACCGTACGTACAGGCAAACAATTCCCAGGTAGTGACCACAACGTTGTTATGTGCAGCTTTGACTTACAGACTACACTGTATAAATGCCCGAGTACAATACCTAGCAGATCCTTCCACAAGATAGACTGGAAAAGCTTTAAGACTTACTTCAATTATCTTGACTGAAACAACTACTTCACGGAAGACGATGCTGATAAGCTGACTTGTATACTCTACTCCAACACTTATAATGTACTAGATGTAGTAGCACCTCTAGGATATACTAAACCTAGAATTCCGAAGTGTATGCTTATCGCCACTACTACAAGAAGAAGCCTACGTAAGCATGCAAACAAATTTTATAAACTTAAAGATTTTTCCTCCCTCATAACTATGAAGGAAATATGCATTAAGGCCAGGGCAGAGCGTATTCAGATGGAAGTTGCACTAGAAAAACAGGCTACTGCACAGAATAACTCCATGGGACTTCTCAAGACCTTCCGGAACAAAATCAGTAGCTCTAAGATAAAGGGTGGAAACCTCTTTATCTGTGGCAATGAAGTATATGATGACCCCTGCCGCATAGCTGATGTATTCAGTGAGCACTTTGCCACTTCACTTACTATTGAAAACCACACAGATGGGATCGAGCCCACTCCGCCACTATCATGCGAAATCAGTGAAATAGCATTCACTATAGAAAATATTACCAAGGCCATCACTACGCTAAGACACTCATACACTTTGGGCCCTGATGGTATACCAGCCACTGTACTTAAAAATGGTGGCACGGACTTCCATCTGGCACTTCTCAAACTATTTGCAATGTCACTCTCCACTGCATGCTACCCTACCCTTTGGAAAATTACACACGTCATTCCTAAGTTTAAATCCGGACCTGTAGGAAATATAGAGAACTACCGTCCTATTAATCTAACCTCTGTTTCATCAAGAGTAATGGAAAAGATAATCAAGGAGGAATTACTCCAATATTTACTTAAAAACGAACTACTCTTCCCTTCCCAACATGGATTCTTAAAGAATAGGTCGTGTGACACATGCTTGTTAGACTACCTAAATGACATAACTACACAACGGGACAAAGGGCTTCTAGTGTCCAGTTTATTTCTCGACTTCAGTAAAGCTTTTGACAAAGTCCCTCATAAACGACTGCTCATTAAACTTAAGTCATATGGGGTCAAAGACCCACTTCATTCATGGTTTGCGTCTTTCCTGAAAGGGAGAAAGCAAACAGTAAAGTTCAACAATAGTCTATCATCGCCTAAACCAATTACCAGCGGGGTTATACAGGGAAGTGTACTGGGTCCCTTATTGTTCGTTATTTACATAAATGACATAAATAACGTTATAAAACATGGTCGACCGTATTTATATGCGGACGATCTCAAGATTGTTTATAGCTTTAAACCGGACTCTTTAGAAGAAGGCATGACTCTAATTCAAAAGGACCTCGATAACCTAACTTCCTGGAGCCAAAAATGGCAACTACCACTTAACTACAGTAAATGTGGAATCATGCACATAGGCAACCATAACCCTCAGTCCACGTTTTATTTAAATGGGTCAAAGGTCCAAATACTCCAATCAACAAGCGACTTGGGTATTAAATATTCCGGCAACCTAAAGTTCATGGAACATACCTCCTCTATTATCTCTAAAACTAGAAGATTAACAGGCTTCCTTCTTAAAAACTTCCATACAACGGAGGCTAAACTTGCTCTGTTTAAGATATGTGTAAGACCTATACTGGAGTACTGCTCATTTATCTTTTCGAGTATGAATAGCATAGATAGAAAACGCGTCGAAAGTGTACAAAGATGTTTCACACGTCGAATTCTGGCAACTAACGGAAACATGGACTACACGACTAGATGTGAAACACTCTCTTTAGAACCCCTGTGTCGTCGCCGACTACGACACAACTTAATATTCTTCTATAAAGTAATCAACGAAATATCATTCTCGGGTTTCTCTCCCATGTGGAACCAAATGCCTAGATACGAACTTCGGAACTACGAAGCAACATTACTTATCAACAAATACCAAACACAACATCGCGGTAAGTTTTTTATCGTCTTCTACAGCAAACTCTGGAACAAACTACCACAAAATATCCGCACTACCAAATCTATCCTAATATTCAAACGCCTGATCTCCCAATATCTAAAATCAAAAGACTTGTATCAAATCTTCGACGACTTACCACTAAACCTCGAATCAATAAACAATGGCTTATTAGGGTACTAAAACTGCTAACACTAAAATCGTGTACGTTGTAGTAAATAAAAAAAAACATAAAAACGGAAGAAGACTCTAGTTTGAAACTGATTATTTTGATACCACTAATCAAATTTATTTATTTCTTTCTATCGCAAAATCTATGTCTCCGTCTTCCCGAGTCTATGGTCTGAACTGGCAAAGAACTGATCTCCTTTAAGCACCTTACTCCAAACGCTGGCCTGGAACGCAATCAATGCACCAACAACTCACCGCTCAAGACTAGTCCACACAAACTGTCTGCCTTATCCAAACTTTAAAATACCAGCCTTATCCTGTCTCTGGATAGTCTCCATGGTTCGTCCTGCTCTCTCGCAGCTATTCCCTGAGATTACAGTACCAGGGACAAAAAGCGCGCGGTTGTTTACTGGAAGTGTTCTGTAATACGAAATATACCTCTGATACTGCAGCATTATAAACTGTGAAGCTAGCTACCGTTGGCTTCCTAATTAATTAATACCTTTGTATATCGTCAACTCCATAACAATAACTCTACTAAAACTCTGTTACGATTATACAATATCATTCTGATCATGCCTGTAAACTGGTATGCTCTCATGTACAAATTGCTACTTGAGAATAAATTATTATTATTATTATTATTAAACAGGAACGAACTCACAGTTATCAACGTGTCCAGATCACATCGGGCTCACCAAATGAAGGTGCACCTGGTATATGACCAAGTTACGTTTGGATTATTACCAGAGCAACTTATAACGATTGAACCCACTCTTACGAATGAGAAGAAATCAGAAGGCAATGAAGGATGGAAGAGAAGTTATATTTGATCGTGAATGGAGCGGCAATGGGATAGCAACGTGTAGGCTGGCAAACTAGAGAGAGTTGCTTTTAACGGTATGGCGTGACGTGATCTGGTGGTGATGCGTGACCGAGAGCCTTCAACTTAGTAGTGTCCGCTAAAACAAACATGGTCGGCATCAATGTCGAAACCTATGTAACTATTTATTTTGGGGATTATTTACCGCTACAGCCTTTTCCCTTATGTCTACATGTTGAATGTAGCTTTAATTTTTTTATTATTTCCGGACGCTTATATTATCTAAGTGGTCTGTCACATAATAGATATATTGTTTGACTATGCTAATTTTGTCAAGGACTTAGTAGAGCAGATAATAAATGGTCTGATTGCAACAGTGTTAAAATTACTATGTACGATGTTATTAACGTGAATCTGTTATCTTTCTATTGCAGGGCGACTAAGGATAAATGTGTTGGAAAGAGAAGAGCGAGCCCTGTGTAAAGTGAACTTGCAAGATGACGTGTGAGACTATCCTGCAAATTATCCCTCCTTTTGTACTAGGACCGCGTGTTTTAATTTTTAAAATAAAGACCTGGTTGCTACTCTGTGTTCTCACTTTGCATGAGGGTCCTGATTAACGTTGTGTTGTGGTTTTTAGATCTCTGCCTGTCAATAACTGCCAATAACACGTGTTACATATTCTAAGGTAAGCTTTAGTTTTACTCGTCTCTATTGTAGTTTATGCATAGCTATTATAGAATATAACATTTACCTGTTATTATTCATGCCTTAACATGCCAAATAGTATTATTTAACGCGAATCCTAGTCAGCTTACGAAGTTATTAGTTTCCGATTAGGAACTTAAATCTCTTTTTTTATACTGAAATTTTTAAAAATTGCAAATATTTATTTCATAATGTCAAGCTCTAGACGTAAACATGTTTGTGACACCTTGAGGAAAATTTTCCTGTTGAGTCAGCTATCAGTTACACTACCTGAACCGCATAATCAATATTCATATTACTCAGCTACTGAGTTGTAACTTTGAATGAGCATTAAGAGGCTGAAAATATTTAGACATGTTCTCCTTTTGGAGCAGTTGACTGTTCCCAGAATTTCACTATGCTTTGTGTGTAGAAATTGGTCATCAACATATTCTGTGATAATGATGGCTAATCATAAGGATTATTATGTGTTAGGTCGTACAAGTTTGAAAAATTAATAGGAAAAGTGGGGTCGGAGGTTTTTTGAAAAAATGCTACAGAACAGTTCATCACTTTGCATTTTTACAGTAATTTAATTTTAATTCACTTTTAATGCACTGCACTGCACTGATATATGGAGCTCAGCTTTAAGCGAATATTGAAGTTTATAGAAGTTGTTGTGGCCACATTCAGAAAAACGCAGCTAGTGTTGTATTATCTTCAACTTCCTGCTAAGGCGTATGTAGGCGGACAATTTGTCCTGTTCTTTTCGGATTATTAGCCATTCAGCTATTGACTCATTTCTGTGATAATATAACAAGGCAAAGACTTGGAGTAAATGACTGTTTAGAATGTTATTATAACTATATAATAGTCGTATCTCTACGAACAGAGGTAATATCTGTATTTCCAAGCTTTCATATTTACCAGGTAGCATCATAATGTTTGTTACGAAAAGTTTTCACGTTATTTGCTAATTAGACTTGGCCAGGATCTCCACTTTCTTTCCCTCCGTCCCATGTCTATTAAAGTCTCAAGTCACTGATTTGCACCATATATAGGACCCCAACCAGAAAGTCGACATGGACTGATTATGGCCAGTTTTATGCAGCTTTCTCTGGTCTCACGGTGCCACTTCCTGATTCTCCAACCAGTTCCAGAGTCAGTGAATAATACACAATATGGAAGCCACTAGGATGACGTTAGTAGGAAACGATCAAACCACTAAGGTCTTGTGTTTCGAAATGGTGATGCTAATCGGATTGTCGTCACTGCGCCCTAACACTATCCTAAACCTTAACATGGAGTTCCAAATAGAAGTTAAGAATTCTTCAGTGACAACGATGATAGAACACAGAGTGATGCTTAACATCCACAGCTATAAGAGACTTGGTCTTGCAAGCATAGAGCAGGACTACTTTGTTTAAAGCGCGGTAAACCCGACATTTTACAGCCGGACTCATCACGACGGCGCGAAAGTTGGCCCAGTTCGGCATAATTTGATTTGTCTTTCATTACGCGTAGATTGATCTTATCTGAAACACTCATCATCACCATCATCAGCAACGTAGAACCGGGCACAAACGCCTGCAGGTTCAAGTTGCCATACCACACTAGCACTACGAGAATATTGAGGTAACGTATAGACAGAATACAAGAGAGAAGAGTAAGTAAAGATGTCAAGAAATAACAATAGAATTTAAGATCTAGATGAGGTTAAAGAGTGAATACACTTGCGCCACTGTGACCGGTTCTGAACCATATCACCTAGTGTCTCCAGCCATTTGTTGCGATCATCACGCGGACCCCAACCAGGTAGTCTACATCTACCTACATGGCTTAGACCAGTAGTCAAGGACTTCATGGACTGATGCCATGTTTTGGTTTGGCCGCCCCTAACCTTCTTCCATCCTACTTCGGCCCTAGCTAACATGGCGCGACGGGGTAAACGGTGGTCGGGCATGCGCAATACATGTCCTAGCCATCTCAGTCAATGAAGGTTAATGACCTCTTCGACTGATTTACCGTGTTTCCCAGGAACCTTTTGTCTAATCTCACTATTACTAATCCGGTTATTCCATGGTATACGAGCGATGTTCCGAAGATTCCTATGGTCAAATATCTGGAGTCGACGTATATCTTGAGTTTTCATGGCCCACGTTTCGCAGCCAAATGTTAAGATGGCGCGGATTGCTGCGCAGTACACCCGGCCTTTC
Source organism: Schistosoma mekongi (assembly GCA_034768735.1). NCBI lineage: Eukaryota > Metazoa > Platyhelminthes > Trematoda > Strigeidida > Schistosomatidae > Schistosoma > Schistosoma mekongi. The sequence continues at coordinate 48,187,867 of CM068305.1, read as the reverse complement.
GTTGAGACACGGATATCTCGTCTGCGCCACAAGTGCCGTAGATTGGCAAATGCCAATCGAGCTTTCTGGATCCGCGCTGAGATTTCATCAGACACCGACCCTCCAGGGGTAATGAGACTTCCGAGATAAGTGAGGCGATCAACGCATTCAATTACTTCACTCCCTATAAATAATTTGGGGGAAGAAGCAGGCCAGTCCTGGAGTAACATTTTGCATTTGGGAGGGGAGAAGCGCATCCCAAATATGCCTGCATTGTTACTCAACGTGTTCAAGAGACCTTGAATGCTGTGTGCATCTTCACCAAATATGACTATATCATCTGCATATTCTAAGTCGACAAGAGAACCTCCTGGAAGGAGACTAATCCCAGAGGACTTAAAAGAAGTGAGAGAGATTTCTAACAGTACGTCTATGATGAAATTAAATAAAAATGGGGATAAGGGGCAACCCTGGCGGACTCCATTTGAGGATGAAGTTTCTCGTGACAATTCGCCATATGCTCTGACTCGACCAGTGGTGACCGAGTAGAGAGCCTTTATAAGGTTAATGTACTTTTGAGGTACGCCTTTTAATGACAAACATTGCCACAAGACTTCACGGTCAACAGAGTCGAACGCTGCTTTTAAGTCAAAAAATACAACTATAGTTGGACGTTGGTACATATGTCTGTGTTCGAGGACCTGGCGCAGGGTGAACATGTGATCAATGCAACCCCGACCAGGTCTGAAACCAGCCTGGTTTTCTCGAGTCTGTTGCTCCCTAGTATTGGTTAAACGTCGGATGATTATAGTGGCTAATATTTTAGATACTATATTAGTCAAGCTGATTCCTCTGTGGTTATCGCAAGAGGATTTCTGTCCCTTTTTGTAAATTGGAACGATCAGCGATCGAGACCAGTCAGATGGGATGGTGTTTAGTTCCCAGACTTTGGCTAATATATCGGTCAACCTGCACGCTAAAACTAGACCACCATCCTTAAAGATATCGGTAGACAACATATCAGGCCCTGCTGCTTTCCCTCGTTTTAATTTACTTATGACGTTTTCAACTTCACTGAGAGTTGGGGGACCTGTGTCAGTTTTCCATTCGGGTAGCTTGGAGATTGTGGGTAAGCTAAGCGTGGCTGGGGGCCAGTTAAACTGTTCCTAAAAGTGTTCTGCCCATCGTTCTAATCTTCTAGATTGAGAGTAGATCAACGACCCATCTTTTTCAGAGATGATTTCACTAACTGCCGATTTTTTGATACCGGTGTCCTTAATAAGTCGGAACAGCTGTCTACTTTTGCCTGCCGCAGCTGATGCTTCTATCGCTTTTGCTTTTGTTGCCCACCACTGTTCACGATCCTTACGCAAACTCTTTGTCAGTCTACGTTTCAGTTGTCGTCGCTCTTCATCATACTCCTAGCCTGCTGGAATGAGTTTTCGAGCCTCCATCAGTTCCCTAGAAGTACTAGAGATCCAATGGTCTTTCATTGGATTGGGGTTAGATGCTGATAGCGCTGATGCGTTTACACCTGCTTTAAAATCATTCCAAGCTACTTCGGGGGAAACCTGTTGGTCATGGGCGAGTAAATGCTTAGCCAAACCATTCCTAAATGCAATCTTCGCCTTCTCACTTTCAAAGTGATATCTAAAGGGATTGCCCGATGTAACCTTTCTGCGACCAGTAAAACGCATAGAGATACGTGCTCTTACTAGGGCATGGTCAGAGTCTAGGCAAGTGCCCCAGAAAGAGCGGCAGTCCTCTATACAACCTCTCCAACGGTAGCTGATGCCGATGTAATCAATTTGTGTCCATCGTTGCGTAGATGTTGGAGGTCGCCAGGTTAAACAGTGTCTCGCCTTATGCTTAAAGTTTGTACTAGCTAAGAATAAACGGTAATCTGAACATAACTGCAACAGACGATCTCCGTTGTCTGTTCTCTGGGCTGGGATGCCGAGTAACCCACCTAAGTGCTTTTCAGCCTGAATTGGTCTACCTACTTGGGCATTAAAATCTCCTGCAATAATTACTATGTCTGAGTGCTTAGCTTTCTGAAGGAGGCTAGAGAACTTCATATAGAAGTCGTCTTTCACTTCATCTGTGCTGCAATCAGTGGGGGCATAAGCAGAGACGACAAAAAGGCATCGGCGTGTGTCCCTATCTTTCCGAGTTCGTACTGTGCCACTTAGACGGACAGCACATAGACGACTGTCTACAGGAATCCACTCGAGAAGAGCCTGTTCTGCTCGTAAGCTTAGTGCTATACCTACACCAGCAAGGCCACGTGAGCTAGCTGTAGGGTCTCCAGATAAACGAAGAGTGAAGTGTGCAGTTCCATTGCATTGACTAGGTGAGGTCAAACGGATGACCATGCTGGGATCCTGTATGCGTGTTTCGGAGACATAGCATACATCAATTGCAAGAGATTCTAATGTTTTAGCCAAGGCAGCCTGTTGACCTATTTGAAACAGCGTACGCACATTAAAAGCTCCAACATGAAGTTTAGAGCGTGGCTTCAGGAGACCTGGTATGATAATTTTGGAACTCGGGTAACCAGTAAAAGTGGAGCGCATAGAAGCTGTAGGAGAAGTGTGACAAGTAGAGACCAGAGAGGGAGAACGTGTTTGATCATGAACAAGGTGAACTCGAGTGCTATTAGCGGTATGAGGGCGGTTATCACTTCCCGGTTGCCCACACCGTGGAAGGGTCATTCTTGAGGAATCTGAAAGAGAAAGAGGATTAGGGTAGGTCGTGATGACCTGAGAGTGTGACCGCAGTGCCCAGGGGACAGCTGTTTGGGGTCGGTCAACACTCACACGACTACCCAGATACACGAACTTCTCTATTTCTGGCTGTTCACTACAAATAAACTTCAAACTTACCCCTCTCCAGCAGACATTTTCAGAGCACAGTCCTTTCCAACGAATCGAAGTTTACTTTGATGTAAAAGAGCACGATTGTTAATCTGCAATATGTGTGATGGTGTTTTAATACGACGGAGGATGAGGATGTGATTAATCCATCCACTACGTGATCGAAAATCAAGCTGCTCTTCCTACGTCAATTTTTCAATCTTCGAAGTATAACGGGAGTCAACCGTCCGGAAGCGGTCAACAGTAGTCTTATCGCCCGTTATTATTAACATTAGTTACGTGAGCTCTTTTTAAAGATGGGAATGACGATCGCTGTATTCCAGAATGATAAAACATTCCATTTCTCAAACTCTTCCAAACAACCTTATCAGTTCTCCGACCAGGATTTCGACATTGTGTTTAAAGAGTTAGTGCTAAGTTGTCTGGACCAGGTAATTTAGGAGTTGGAGTTCTTTGTGGACTTCCTCTTCGTTGAGTGTATTGGTCATTACCAGTCATGGAGGGCAGGACAATATGGTCGGAGTTAAGGGGGTAACAGACCCTCGAAAAACTCAGCCTATCACCTAAGACGATTTAGGATGTTGGCATACCACCAGCTTCATGGGTTGCTTCACTAACACTAGACTTCTTGCCACCAGTAGCAGAACAGTTTGAAAGAGCTTTTGGCAATCACCAGATGCAGTTGCTGAGTCCAACCATTTACAAACATGTGAGCACAAAAACACGTGTAGAAGGTCCACCTAAAGGTGCTGAAAAACCCTGATTCCAGATCACTGGTGCTCATGGGTTCTAAGATCTTAAGAGAATGAATGTTGTATGAATCTATGTTGGTCACCAGCTACCATGGGACTCCTTAAGATACTCCACTGCTTTGTGGATTTGACTTTTGGTTAAAGGCTTGTTGGTGGTCTGCAAATAAAATAACCCGCTTCAGTTTGAGGACCTGGACAGTACTCCATCTCAAATACAATTAAGCTGATTTATATTATAAAAAAAAATCACTTCTGATTGCGTGGCGCATACATTTTTGGTGTCCATTTACCAAATTCTGTTCATTTAAATAAATAACAAAGTTTATTTTAAATAAATAACTAAGTCATGTACCAATGCATTAAATGTGATTTTTAAATCTTGTTCATTATAATTTCAGGTGTTAATGCAGGTTTCTTATTTCACATAAGAATATGTAAGTCCAGGTTTTTTGCGCTTCTATGTATGACTACCTTTGTATTTATTTTATCTCGTTCAGGTTAAATCACTGTTCTAGAATTATCATTTTCATTTAGCGTTTTACTACTGAGTCCATACCTTGTTAAGGCTTCTGGTTGGATTAATAATATAAAGCTGCCACTGAGACTGGGGAGTTCCACCTGTTTGTAATAATTTATTTTTTGTTTAAGGCTATGAAACAGTTAAGCGACTCAATGTTTTTGCAACTTATGTCCAGAATCTAAAACTTTTGTATTTAAGTCTGTTACGTTTTTTAATAAAATGATATGATGATTACCCTCTGAATTAAAGAATATTCAATCAGTCACAAATCCGGATAAGTAGAGACAACACGTATATATTGATTCTGTCTTTCGTCGGTTGAATGTTTATTTCATAAAAGTAACGTGTATAGTTGCTTTTTGTTTTATTTTATGATAACTAAGAATGCTTATTGTGGTCACTTTCAGGTCAGTATTATCACATGTAATTTACCATTCTAAAGAATTTCAAATGTTTGTCAGTTGTCAGCTGGAGCGTCCATAATCAGGCAACAATAAACTAACTGAAAGTGGTAAAAACAGTAAAACCAAATAATAAGTGTGCACTCGTTTACCAAATACTGATTCATGTAGTTAGCCTTAAGCCACATTATCAAGCCTAGTATTACTGTCAAGCTGCTCAGACTTAAGTAAGCGAAGAGTAGTTCGGACATTCATTATTTGGAACCGCAGTATATCCACTACTAAGCTACAGCATCACAAATTACGATGAATATTAGGTTTAATCAAATGTGCACCAATCATGTCCTGAGTTTGAAGGATAGATATGCGGACTATCAACCAACGACAACCGTACCCACTAATCTTGAGGCCTTTCCCTATACTGTGGAGATGGAAATCAGCTGTCGTCAAACCAGTAATAATATCACTGAATTCTTTAACCAGGTCACTCAAAAATGTTGCTAGGTGTCTGTTATGTGTGATCTTTGAAAGGATAATGCATAGATAAGTTAACAATTATCAGTAATATGATGGTGAAACCATCACTCGTATGCTACAGGACTACTGAATAATGTTGCTAAATGTAAAATACCACAAAGAAAGTAGATTAGTTAGTTCGGTTGCAAATTTTGACTAAGGTGATTAAGATATTAGAAATGTATGTATAGCTACCATTGTTTATTATGCTGTCAAGTATTTAAAAAGGCGTTAGAACAAAAGCAATTAAGTACAGACCAAATTATACTACCTGAGATTTCTGATTGAATTCCTGGAAACCAGTTATTATTATAATGATTGTATATGTAATTTATACTGGATCTTTCAAACACTGCAAAAACTCAGACATTTACATTCCGACTATATCTTAATTATTTGACTAGCTGTACGGAGTAGGGTTTTGGGCTTGTGGTGAGCATATTTAATTGCTAAAATAGTAAAGAGAATGCCGATTAATAGGCAATCTGCAACTTTAAAGCGTGACCAATCGATATCTAGTGGTGAAACCAATTAATTGATGAACTGATGTAAATAAGTCACACAATTGATCAATAAACAAACCTTTTTTATTCAAGTGAAGTAGCACAGATATAAAATATATGTGGATGCACGGTCATATAACTGGTTCCTAGTCCCAATTGCGAGTCGCTTAATAAAACCAACCATTTATGTTGCTCGAATAATAGGTTTTCACAACTGACTTCCCCATATTAAACATTAACAATCATTACCATTCAAATCAATATCATAAGAGTATGCAAGATTGTAATTCGTCCCGTAGACTGTTTACAAATGATTTTCTTCAATTTTATCGGTGTTAACATTGTCAGAAAATTGTTCCTCTATATTAAACAATGCAGTCATATTCTTTTCAAGGGTTAATCTTTAACTGCATTTCTCTCGTAACTTAGCTTTGTGGAATAAAAGATAGTATTATCTAATTAGTGTATATATCTATTCATCACAGCCCCTTGGATTTGGTCGCTATGATCATGCAACTCAGCAGCGCGAAACAATACCAAACATAACTCAGAAACAATGTCACTGATAATATGTATATTATGCATTTTTGAAAAGTCTTGTCTGAAACTAGGACAAGTGGTTTCATGTTTTTATTGTTATCAAGTGATTTCACTGATTTCTCTGCAATCTTTTTATTTCGTTGTATATCGCATTTATAACAACCGTTTCGACAAACGTTTTATAATCTTTCGTTTGTTCTTTTTTTGTATTTAACGTTTCTTTCTCATATTTGGTACATATCTACATAAAAACCAGAAAAATAAAATTCGATACCCAGTCGCGTTGCTCCTTTCGTTCCAACTAGTTTTAGAAAGTGGATATTATCTTTCAGCACGAACCACATGTACTACTTATTCACACCAGAATGTAAAATCGTTTTTGAGTATTAGTTCACGGGACTGAAGTAAACCGCTATATATATATATATATATATATATATATATATATATATATATATATATATATATATACGTATATCTATCTCAGCTCAACACAACTAGATGCCAACCGCCTCACAACTTAGCCACACAAATTGTTAGATATGACTTAAAATGTAAAAAGAGCGGTAATATTTTTGTAAACTTTATTATGTTTTATCGTTTGTACTCTTAGTAAATTTTCGAACTTCTCACTAAAAGTCATATACGTTTGTACATATTTGACACGGCCTTTATTGCTTAGCTAAATTTAATTTTAGAAAAAATCGTATATCATTTAGTCTTTAATTTCATTTTATTTATGTTTTCAATTCGAATTACTTATTTACTTACTTGGGCTTATTTATTTGTACCTTGGTTAGGAGACCAATTTATCTGATTTCGCATGGATGTGCTACCGTGTAAATGTTTGTGATGTATTCGTATTTGATGATGTTTGTATTTTGCATACATCGTTCACCCTCAGCATTTTAAATTTGGAAAGTGTTAATTCATAGACTCACATTTCATGCCGAATGTTGGTGTTGAGCCATTAATAGCTAATGTACTCTTTGTAAAATATTTTCATGTTGACAATGTACAATTTCACATAGCATAATAATAACGATTAGATTAGATATGAAGTTGAATCCTTAAATTCCCAACCATAGAAAGTAGATAGTTTGAGCGTTTTACTAAGTGATTCAGTTTAAACTTTTCCAGGTGCACGAATGTTCTGTTGTTAAATATAAGTGAGAAAGTGTGTACATAAAACGATTGTTTAATCATGTTCAAAAGTATGTATCGATGTCGGGATTCAGGTACATCGAGCTATCTAGTACCAAATACGATTAAATGCAAACCCTGTATTCCGTTCCAAACCAAAATCCATTCACTATAAAAAATTATCAGAAAAGTAGTTATGTCAAGACAACCTGTGGAGGATGCGTGTATGCCAACGATGATTGATTACAATTCAAACTTGTATACCAACAACTAAGTAATTCAAGACAACAATATTAATATAAGTCTCTATAATGTGTAATATGTTTCGATTGTGGCATGCATTACTGTACAGATATGTGTATGTGTACTGTTCTTATCCGATTCCAGTGAGTATATCAGGCCTTAGGCTATGGCTATGATCAAGTTAATCATTCTTTATTTCATTAAACAGAATGAAATAAATAAATAAAAACCAAGCTAATCACACAAAAATTATAAGCTTCTGTAGGTTTTATGGGCTGCTAGAAATTCACGTAAGGAATATATCACTACGACCTGTAACTGCATTCTCGCAGCCATCAACGTAGTATTTCAAAGTACCTGACTTATGTTGATGACCTCGATGGAAAAGAAGTTAAATGTGAAATCATAATTTAGATAGATTTAGTAACAGAATTGCTCCTACCCGTATTCATGAAATCTAATTAATAAGAATTTATGTTGTTTAGTCTTCAATTACTATTGCACCTATTAAAATGACGTTAGATACTATTTAGAAATATTTGGAATATGGTGATTACTTAAATTTTAATTGACTTTTATGTATATCTGAGATTATTAATAGCTTGAAGTTGTATGTTCACATTTTACGTAATTTATATTACGAAAAAAAATAATGATTGATAAGAATTATGGCTGTGGTGTCTAAAGTTTATGCGGATATCGCAAATTTCTCTTTTGGGATAGGTTTTATTGCATAATTCACAGTCCTACCAAGCTCTGGTTACAATCTTTAGAATAAAACATGATGTAATAAATAAGCATGATATCATATAGAGTCAAGCTTACTTATGAGATAGATATATTTTACTTACTACAAACTGTCATTTGTTGACTATTTGCTTGAAACAGACCATTACACCGTGCATAAATTGCTATTTTCCACAAACCTACGAGTTAGACATTTAATCTGAATAAATATCAACACATTCTTAGCCATCATAGTAACAGTTGTTAGAAATTTGATAAATCGAGCTGATTATCTTGTTACAGAGGTTGGAAATAAAGAGACTGGATGCAATCAAGTTTTATATGCTCTTAGACGTAAGTAGTATCGTTGAAATGATAGCCGTATGGAATTGTAATATCCAACAGTTTTATTAACACTAATCATCAAATGGTACTGTTATTCTAAATGAAGATAATACAAATGTTTATCTTCGTACAACTTGTGCTTTACATTGTATACTAACAAAAGTCAAAGATACGATACGAAAACTATAGATTTAAGTGTAGTGATTGTATTATGTATGAGATACTTGAGTAGTCGAGATGTGAGTATGCTTGAGATCAACAATAGTGTTTTATCCCGTAAAATCTGGACACCAGATTAACTTCGTGACTAATATCTTTCACAGAAAAGACTAATGTATAAATCCGGAAATTCTGAATACGTGAGATATCATTGAGTTGACTGCGTCTTCAAAATTGTTGATTAGTAGATAAAGGACATTATCGTTCTTACTATTGTACTCATCAATACTCAAGTCACCATGTGTGTCGACAGCGAAGTACATTTAATTGTTTAGTTTATTTTTCTATTTTGATGTATTCAGTACCGTTGATTAACATAATAACAGAACAATTATGTTTCCAATCAACACAAACTTTGACAAGTCCAATTCATTGCAATACATGAAGGTCTCATTTGATCACTGGATTCCGATAAGAATAACCGATATATACATTTACACATATAATGCGAAAGCAAAGGTTGGAGGAAAGCTAGTGACGGCTAAGCCAAGACATAACACCAATCTTAAAACAATCAACTGTTATTCTGAACTTTAATGGTAAGTACAGATTATATGGTTAGGGTTTAGCGCACATATCACTACCAAGGGTTGGAAACTGACTCTCATGCATTCACACTTAATCTCTTGTACTTTTTCATTTGTGCATTTACATCATGCTTCTTGAACCATATTTTCATTGTTTAGTCATTTTCTTCGTTACTCCATTATTTTGACTTCGTTGCTCTTCATTTTATTAATTTCATCCCGTCTAACGCACATGTACTAGGTTCTATGTTGATTATGATTGTAACGAGTTAAACATATATTTCGCATCATCTTAAACAAAAATAACATTTAAACATAACTCAATATCTTTGATAAATTTGAATATTTTCTTTGGAAAGTTAGAATCATATTACCGAGTGAAAAGTTGGTATTATTTAATTTTCTTTGCTGTAACTTCTAAACTAAAGTCATTAATTTACTTATAGCCTGATTTTTCATAAAACTGTTTACACCTTGACGATAGTTCATATTGGCGATTTGTATAGCTCTTAATTTACATCATCTTTATACAAATTGACTTGCGATTTAATCGTTCGCGGTCCATGAGCGATAAATAGCTTGTGCTGTGAAAAGGAAAGCTTTTTCCAGGCATCAGGAGTTTCACGGTGTCCATATAGAATTATTTTGTTGATACTCACTTAACACTTCATTTTGTCATAGTGATCTAGAATTCATAGTGGCAATCTTTAAACTTAGTCTTCACATTTAATGTCTACTGCTTAATTGGGAATTTTTGTCACTAACAAAGTTCAAATTTCTCTCATTAAATATTTCATTCTGTATGGTCATACTGAATTAACTTCACGTATGTTCATTTGTCTTTACATCAATGAATAACAGTGGCTAATAAATCACTTCCGTGCACTTTATCTTACTAGTCTTAATATACAATAATTGGCTGTTATTGAGTAGTTCAGTGTAATCCTACAGCAGCACATGAGGGCCTGATAGCATACTCGTATACTCATACTTTTCATCCAATAAAACTAGCTTGATATCAGGTCAAACGTATTCATCAGTTGTAAGGAAATATTTGTTTTAATATATATATATATATGAATATTCTTGACTCAAAAGATAATGCCCCCACATATTCAGCAAATTAATCTAAAGTTATTGGCGAAGTTTGATTTGTGTTTTTTGTAGGAAATTACGGGTCCGGAGTTTTCGATGTCGGCGTATCGCCCTTCTCATTACAATTGTTATAATCATCCTTCTCGTAACACGTTTACTTGATACCTTGTTTGAAGAACCAGTAAGTAAATTTCCTCTGTAATTTTCGAAATATTCCCTTTCACGTATATGTGTATATATGACTAATTTACCAAATTCAAGTTCACGTACATGGCTAGACTCTAAATGGGACAGTTAATAATACTGTCCGGGTCACCCAAACTGAAGTAAATGAGATGGTGCTCGAACTTATATTTTAGTGCCTGGAAGCTGAATAACTAAATCATTGCTGACACACTATTTGAATTACAAAGATCATTATTATTTTATTTTAAGGTGTCAATGTCCTCCAATTGATTTGTTATAGGCCGAAGTTGATCAGTCTGTTGCCACATGTGCATCCTGAGAGGATTGCCTTGATACAGATGTAGTTCACTAATATATTTTACAACATGCATAGCCGTTGCACAATTGTGGTTGTTCGAACCCAGTAGTCTAGTGGTTAACGTGGCGGCGTTTAACACAAAACGAACACCAACACTGGAATACGGGTACATTAAGCCGATGAGTCCTAAATTGAATGAAACTTTCGTGCTAAACTCCACAATGCAACCTAATTCACTATTACTATGAGTTGTTGAACCCATAATTAAGTAGTTAGAAAAGCAGCTGATGGTAAGATTCATTATATATGAATGTACAACTAATCAAGCCTGCTGCTTTAAAATTTCATGAAATGTGGTATACTTAGTAAATATCTCTAATATTTTAATCATTTCGATAAACTAGGATTTCGCGAATCTACTATGGAGCCCCAATAGACGTCATCTTTTTAAATGTTTAATTTTAAAATGTTTCAGAAAAATAACCTTACTCCTGTTCAACAACACAGTAGTTGAAGTGTTCGACATTCAGCTATTGAGGTACAAGCTCACACTCAGCTTCACTTCTTTCAGTTTAAGCAGCCAAATTTTCCCATAAGCACTCATGCTTAGAATGCAACTTGAAGCCAAGCACACGAATTTGTACTTCGTAAAGGGATTATATAATATAAATAATTACCTGCTTATGAAAATTGCTAGCCCTTACATGTCGAGACACACGATTGCAGTTAGATCATTATCACCTCAAGGGTAGTTGTTATGACTGGAACGTACGACCAATTAATTGATATGACCTTGTGCACGCAAAATTACAGTGATAAACGCCAATGAGAGTGCCTAGTCGGTCCCTATACGTCTGCATGATGTCCGCTCACTCTTAGACCGGCATAGGAACAACACACACCGATAAATCAACCAGATAAGTCATACTGTATTTCAAGCATTCCTTCATATATACACAAAACTTAACCACATAGTCAACTAATTTGGAAGTTAACATCAATACAAAATAAGGGAGACAGTGGTCGTGAACTGGAGTACGTGTACATAATTAAATAACTGTAGTTCACAAATGGGAAATAACATACTAACAGACAATAAGTCAAACTAGAGGATAGGGTGAGAGGGACATAATAATATAAATAAAGTATTTACTTTATGCACAATTGAAATAGCAGTTGAAATAGTCTTCTAAAACACAGTTTCGGAAGTTAATTGTTTTCCACGAATCACCTATTATAACAGTATTGCGAAGTTTTGTACTTATGAGTGTCAAGAAACTCCTGAATTTTTGTTTTAATGTATAAAGTTTTCGTGGACAGGACGGTGAAGGGATCTGAAGTTACGAATATATCGGATCAGTTAAGTAAATTGACTCGAACGTAATTTCACGGATCCCCTTTGATTGTTTTTTTTCTTAATGTGGGTTTTTCGACCAAGAATATTTTATCATCATCTGTAGTTATAAACAACAACTACATGCATTGTTTTTTATTTTTAGCTGTATTTGATACTTTTCTGTTATCCAAATTTATTATTATTATTATTATTATTATTATTATTATTATAAGCTGCTGCAATTAGTGAAGGTCATCAATCTGACTGAAAAAACCTAAGGAGCTTTATATATATTTGGGTCAGTAATCTAAGTTGGTAAATATATATTCATTGCGAACCACTTAGATCACGTTATTAAGTTGAACATGTCACAGTTATTTGTAAATGTTAACGGAATTCTATTACGTACTAATATTGTAAACTATATCACTTTTATTATTATTTATTATTATTGCTACCATTTGAATTCACTAAATCTCTGCCTAGTAAGGTTAAATCAAGTCACAATGCACATAAGTGTTGTCAGATTTGTAACATAGTACGTTAATTCGTATTGCTGTTACTTTTTGCTTTCAATTTAGGTTAAGAAACGTCGACTTATTACTAATGTCATTCATAACAGTGACACGAATCTTTAAAGTGTTCATGTGCACTTTCAAATTCATTGTGTTGACCTAATAATTTTTTTGCGTTTAAATTTTCAAACGAAACAAATATAAAGATATGAAGGCGAGTATCAAGCCACTAAATGAGTTTTTGTATTTAGACTTTATTACTGACCGTCTACTACGATATTTTAGATTCGATTTCTACTCTCTTATTTATGAAAATATACGATGTGCTTATCCAGTATACCACATTACGTATCAGGCTAGCTGATGGAAATTGCTATGGGGGGGTTGTCAGAAGAATGAAGATTGCTTATTTGTGCGTGTATGTATGGCTATGTAATAAATGGTAATTCGAAACTGTGTAAATTCTCCCAACCACTAGTCATACGAAAGCGATGAGCAGCTCCCAAAACTCCCTGGTACGGCTGAGGATGCAGAGGGTCGGCCATTCCTCTAACCCCTGCCAGGGAAGTCCTACCAACTGCCTTCTCACAGAGAGGGGGAGTGTTATTTATTATTATGGAAGGATGAAAGCAAACGTCCGCTACTTAGACCGGGTCTGTGAATATGGAGAGTTTACTTAAGAAATTGGGAAACCTTGATTTTAAGTCAGTAGTGCACATGGACTAAATATTATGAAAGTTGATGAGCCTTAGTTAATGTGTAGCATGGAAGAGCAGTAGGTTCAGATGGATTAACTTCAAAGGTCTTTAAGTTTGATGGTTGAGCTTTAGCAATTAGGTTGACTGATATTTTAGCCAACGTTTTGGTACTTGACATATTCTCATTTGGCTGAAATCAATCGTTAGTCGTTCCATTACATAAATAGAAGTCGAAATCGTTCTTCTATAAACACAGGAGCTAGCTTGACTAATACAGTGTCTAAAATACTGGCTTCAGTAACTATCATGTGCCTGACTACAACTCGTAAACTGCAAATGCAACAAACAAGGCTGCCTTCAGACCTGGTCGCGTTTGTGTAGGTCATGTAGTCACCACTCGTCAGGTTTCAGACATACTTTCCGGCTCCCAACAATGGTGGCTTTCCTTGACTTGGAAGCAGTATTTAACTATAGAACGAGAGGTTCTATAACGATGTCTTTGATTGAAGGGCGTACTCTAGAATTGCGTAGTTCTTATGAAGGCTCTTTACCCGATCACTATTAGTCGAGTCAGGGCGTAGAGCGAACTGTCATCTTGACTTGTCATTTCAAGAAGTGTCCATCAAGTCTGCTCCCTATCCTTATTTTTGTTGAACTTCACAATAGATTTACTGCTGGAAATTACTATCGTTTGAATTTTTATTAATCGATCTTCCATCAAGAGGTCTATTAATTAACTTAGAGTATGCAGATGGCATAGTCCTATTTTGTGAAGACACTGATAAACTTC